>JAOXNR010001203.1:0-10194 GCA_028571225.1 Parsonsia alboflavescens
GATCGTTGAATTATTCTTTGGACAAGAATAATTCGTTAAGATTAGCTTATGTTTATTCTCTATGATTAGTATGAAGAAACTAATGGATTAGAAAATAGAGAATCACATTCTATTTAAGAATAAACATAAGAAGTATTTGTGGAGGCAAATGACTTGAACATGTGACATATTAATTAATGGAATAATTTCATTCATTAATTAATTGTAATTGTGCATATATTTTCTAAACCAGAACTACTATACGTGAGACTTATATTTGAATATTTGGAATTTACTGTTACTATATTCACTTATTCGATTAAATGTCAAGATAATATGTAATTTCCAATATTTAATTATAAAGTTAGGTATTAGTAAGTGACGAGATCTATTGCTTCATAATTAAATAAGTGAAGTACAATATTTAATATGTATTCTATTTATTTTGATTAGAAAGTTCTTGGCCAATACAAATATAGAGAAAAATGTTTCTCGAATAGTCAAGTGATTAAATAGAATTAGATATATGATTAAGTAATGGAAATTACTTAAGAAAAATATAAATGGAGAGATTAAATGCATGGTAATTACAATGTGGTTCTAATAGCAAGAATTAATCTTTCACTATTTATTGGGTAGTCATGATATATTATTAGACGTCACTCATGACTTATGGAATCTTGAATATATTTTGGGAGAATATTCAAGTTAAAATTTTCTAATTAATATTAAAGAGTTAATATTAATTTCTATTGCCAATAAATAATGGACCTAGAAAGTCACATACAAGAGAGCCAAAGCTTACAATGATATTGAGCTTTTTACCTTATTTGTAAAAGAGTACTAGTATATTCTGAAGATCAAAATTAAGTAATATGATTATGAGTTTGGATGAATTAATTAATTAATCCTTAAGACTAGTTTTAAGCCTTTTCCTAAAAGGAATAAGAAAAGGCCCAACGAATGGGCTTAACTTATTAGAACTAGGTCTTGAAGGTTTATTTATAAACCTTTTATAATTACCTTAACCGTAACTTAACTTTTGAATACAGAAGACAGAAACAAACATTGTTTTCCTATGTTTTTATGTAGGGACACAAAGTCATTGTCTGCTGGACTCATGTGGATGATCTAGAGGCTCAACAATTGGGGAGCTGATTAAGATAGTAGATTTACGTGACAAAAGGTATTTATATAACTGAACCTTTAGACATATAAAAATAAGATGAGTTTGATACGATTGTTTTTTTGTAAGTATTAATTTTTGTTTCCACTGCGCGATTTCTAACATAATGTTCCAAGATGCTATCCGCATTGGGGAAACCCCATTGCATTTTTTGTCCCATCCCTAACATCGTCCTTGTTCTCATCCTTGGCCCCCTTCTTTACTTTCTTATTCTTCTTCTTGGGGGATCCACTCCTCCTGAGACATATTAGAGGAGGGTTGGTCCTAAATGTTGTCCAATGCTACCTCCTTGTCTTTGTATGTAGGCGACCCCACATCCCCCTAGGCTTGACCTTGTGGCCTGCCAGGACTAGCTGATACCAGATGGCATGGTGCGCTGGAGCATTTTTGCACCAAAGTACCAGCCGGTACCCCTACCCTTGAAGTTGATACCTCAGGCCGTGCACTCGATATGTCAGCCAGTGTAGCTGATACCCTTACCAATGTACATGTTACTCTAGTCGATACCCCAAGCTCTCCAGCCAAAACCTCAGCAGCCCTTGATGCTGCCTTGCTCCACCTAAGTCGCCTCACCGCTGATCTACCCCTGCCACCCCTTCTAGCCTGCATTGCTTGTAGGTGCGCTACACAACCTTTGTCACCTTTAGCCTTCTCCTTCCCATCCTTTCCATCATCATTCTCCTTCTTGTCATGACTTTGTTCCCCAATAGGGCATTGCACATTGGCATGGATAAAGGAATTGCATACCTTATAAAACTTAGGCACAAATTCATATACAACCCGTTGAGAGAATTGACGCAGACGGACTAGACGGGTTGAGGATTAAGGAATTTTGGAAGAAATCTAATAACAGGAACTCAAAAAAAATTTGCAACTTTAATTCGGATGAACAGTAAATGCGACGAACAGTTCATGAGCAGATGAATAGTATGACGGAATAGTACGAAACAACAATTTCGAAAAAACTCAAACTTTGGATAATCCATCAAAGTTTGAGGTTTTTCGATGATCTAACTTTTGAACTTGTCAGAAATCAAAACAACGAAAATAGAATTCTTCTCGTATAAACAGACTTCAATTTAAAGTAGTTAAAGAACGGAGCAAGAATAATAACCAATACAATAAAATTTTATCGAAGAAAAAATAATCAATTCTGTATGTCTGTCTATCTGAAAAAAAGAAGAAAGTTGCTGCCATATATAGCCTTATTGTCTAAAAACCTAATTCTATGCGAAATTCAAAAAAAAAAAAAATAATAATAAAACAAGTTTCTAAATAAAATATTGTCTAATTAAGGAAATAAAAATTATTAAGTAATCTTGATCTCCGCCTCTTTAACCTCGACCTCTCCATCGATCTCGAGCTTTGCGTCAAGAACACATCACTGGTATAAGGATTCCAAATTTGTATCTCCCTCTTATATGGGTTGGAGAAGTCAAATTCTACAAGTAAGACGACATACTCTTTCCTTTCCAAGTTCTTGGTGACTTTGTCCATAATGATAGGCTTCCCAATTTTGGACCCGATGATGCTTAAAACACGAGCCTTTCAAAATTGGCCATTCAATCCGGGGAAATTCACCTAAATTGGCACCTTATTTAATTCCCTAGCATTGAAGTCAAAGCAAGGTGGCATGTCTTTCAAGAAAAGGGGCCTTCCAACGATGGAGTGAGGTCCCTTGTGTTGCACGGAGGCTCAGTCCACTTCATTTTCAAAGGTGAAATGATCCAATTATTATAGTGAAATGTTACTTTGTAAGGGACTCTCCAAGACTTACAAAGCTCAAGTACCACCCTTTTGCCCAGGAATTTTCCCACAACATAACCTATCAATAAGAACCCCCACACTTTACACTTCATAGACATCCTCCATGGTGAATTAGGCTATCTCCTCCTCTGGTTGCTTATTTGATAGCTTCAACCCCAAATCTAAGTCACGGTTTTGCTTCAAAATCCCTACCTAAGTTTTCTTTATTTCGCCTTATCCCCTTGTTGCCCAACCCTATCTTTGCCCTCACAGCTTGATGGCTTGTCTCCATGGTAGGTGCCCTTGGCAATTCCCTGCCCTTTCTCGGTATGCAATGTTTCATCCGGTGGTAATGTTGGAGTTAGCTTGGTAGATGGTCCTTCTTCACCCTTAGTTGGCAACATCTTCTCCTTGGCTGAAGTGGGATCAATAACTGACTGCTCCATGTTGCCACTGGACTGAGATGTTTCAGCTAGGCAGACCCCTTCCTTCCCTATATCTAGGGTCTTGGACTTATCCCCAAGAGGCCCAATCATTTCCTCCTTAGAAACCCCAATGTCAATTACATCCCTTAGACCTTACAAGTCCAAGGCCAATAAGTCGTCTTGGTCCAATTCTAGGGAACTAATGGACACATTATCTTTCATACTCTTGTTATTTCCTTTCTTGTTGACTTTTGGCCCACCTTTAGCTGACTCACTTTTGGCTTTCTTCTTGGTCATATTACTGCCAGGAATAAGGAAATTTTGGATTTCAAATCAAAATTCTGACCTACCAACACTAAGGAAGGCTGATAGCATGCCTGACTTGTCTCGGGAAATAGCCTCCGCTGCCCAATGCACCCACCGAATGGATCAAAAGCAGCTTTAGACTATTTAGTTCTTCGAATGGACATTAACAGTTTCAAGAACACAAAATACAGTCCAAAGAATTTTGTACTACTTACTCCAAAAAACACATGTGCGTACAATCTATTTGGTCTTCAAGTTGTTGATCGAAGCTTTAATGGCTGCAATGAAGAACCCAAACAATCTTCAACCTCCACTTTGATGCACTAAAATTGATCTTTAATGCAAGTCCCACCACTTACAATTCGTATTAAATGAAGTAGAAACCAACTCTTTCAAACAATCGATCACTATTTGCGAAAAAGCTCTCCAATCTTGACTAAACAAAAGTTCGACCAAGAAGGGGGAGTTGAGAGCATCTTCTCTCTAACTCTCTCTGTAGGATCTCATTCTTCTCTTGAATCTTTCATTTGACATGGGAGAAGTGGCTTTCCAATAGATGCGGCCATTGCCTTTGGGATCGAAGAATCTAGCGGAAAGAGACTACAAAGGACAATCATGCTATGGAATGGGCAAATTGGGCTTGTGTGTTTTAAAAAATAGATTTCGGAAAAGTTTAGGGTAATTTATGTATTTTACCCTTAAAATAAAACATCACTATTTATATTTAATGAATATAATGTTTTGCAAATTTTTTAAAATAAAACTTAATTTAAAAGTCGGGTATTGATATTCAATGAAGATGTTTTAATTGAGAATTTTTATTTTTAGTATCTTATAATTAATTAATAATAACAGTCACATCTTATATAAAAAAGTCTTATATCAATCTATAAATAGTGATGCTTTCCAATCTAATAATCACAAAAATGCATAATTTTTTTTTCTCGATATCTTACATTTTTAGAAAAAAGTCATTGCATTTTCACCCTTAGTATTATAAATATTTTATTCTATATTATGCATGGGCACTAAACCTAGTTTACATTTAAAGTAGAGATTCTGAATTATTGAGGACTTACGAAATTTAAAATATTGCATTTTCAAGAATATTACCTTTTTTTTTTTTAAAAAAAAGTAAGATAATAATGAAATAAATTTTTCATCCAAATCTATTAGACATAATCTTTCATATTAAATCAAGGTAACTTATTATAAATATTAAATTAAAACAAAAATTTTTATATTTGATTAATGTAAAATCTTTCATATTTTATTAAATTAGAAAAACTTATTAATTTTTCTTAAAAATTATTACAATGAAAATGTTTATTGAACATATCTTTCATAATTATAGACTACATAATTTTTTTCTTAATTGATGAATTGCTTTTTATTAAATTAAAACAAAACCTTCTACATCTATCTATCAAATATCTATCACGTTCACCTACAATGACTACAATCCCTTAATGGCACTGAGAATATGTCACAAGTATATACTCCCTTTACACAATGCTTGTCACTTAATAAGAAAATATTTGTTTCAAAATACTTAGTCACTTACATATTTCAAAGAAAAAAATGTAAATAAATTTCTCATTTTAACCATAATAGTCAAACCATTTTTAAAAAGATCTTTTTCCAATAAAAAAGAAAGCAGAAATCAGCTAGTGCCAAAGATCCATTTATTATGAATAGCTATTTGTATCTATTAGTCTCAAACCCACACGATGCATAGTGGGTGTGCATTATCTCGATTGTGATTTAAAATCATTCAAATCAAAATATAAATATTAAATAATATTATATTACTAAATATTTATTTAAATTAAATATAAAAAATTAATGAAAACACAAAATTTTATTAATATAAAAACTTGTAATACAAATTTCAAAATACTTTTGAAAATAATCTTTTTTAATTTTATTCTCTCAATGGTGATTTAAAATCATTCAAATCACAAAATATAAATAATATTAAATAATCTTACTAATTTTTTGACTAAATTCCCTTCAAAATCACAATTGTCATTAACCTTAAACTGCATTTCGCCTTGATTTCTATTGATTGTTATATATTGTGATTGAGAAATATTATCAATGCAATTTAAACTGTATTAATAATAAGTTATAATAAATAATAATAAACTATTGTAACGTTTATTTCATTGAATTGTAGACACTAAATATGTAATGATTACTCTTTATATTTTACTGGTTTATAACTAAATTATTTTATATTCTATTAATTTTATATTTTTATTAGGGTTTTTAACCGATTTGGTCCTACAAATTCAGGTAAAAAAACAGTTTGGTCCTTAAGTTTTTCTTTAGCCATAAGGTTTCCTTACGTTTTTACGAGTAGTCGAAATGGTCTCAACCATCAATTTCCGACCACTCATGTGGTGAATCCGGTCAAGTGCATTGCACATGAAGGGTAAAATCATCATGCCATCATAAAATAATGTAGTCTTGAAGGTGGGTTTTTTTTTTTAAAAAAAAATCCGATCATCTTCTCCGATGACTTCCTTGCTATTTTCTTTCGACAGCCCATAGACATATATTACAAGTAACCTCATAGTGGGAGTTCCAAAGATCAAGCCCTAAAGCCTTCTGATACTCATCGGTTAACTACTCAGTACTGCAAAACATAAAGAACTTGTTCATGTGCATATGTAGGAATTTAAAAAAATGGTGAAAATTTCATTTAGAACTTAAACCGAAAAAAGAGCCAGCTTTAAGATCTCGAGAAACAAAAACGAAAGAAAGAGAAGAAAGAAATGCATACTTGATAGCTGGACTGATGTATTCATGAAGTTTGTGAGTGCAGGAGACCATAATAATGGAAACTCTAGCATCACAGAGAACGGTAAGCTCATGAACTTTCTTGAAGAGTCCATTTCTTCTCTTGGAGTAGGTGACTTGCCTGTTGGTCTGCTTCTCTATTCTCTTGATCTGGATCTTCCCACGAGCCATTTTCTTCTCTCTCTCTCTCTCTTTTCTCTCAACTTCTTCCTTTCTGTCCTAAGTCCTTCTAGGGATGTAAAGATGAGCCACAGTGGACCAGAAGAAAACAACAAGGAAGTCATCGGAGAAGAAGACCGGAATTTCTTTTTTTTTTTTAAACCCAACTTCAAAACGACATCGTTTCATGATGGAATGATGATTTTACCCCTAATGTGCAGTGCACGTGACAGACCTTGCCGTGTGAGTACCTGGAAATTAATGGTTGGAACCATTCCGAATACCGGTAAAAACGTAAAGGATCGTTAGGACTGAAAAAAAAACTTAAGGGATCGAACTGTTTTTTGACTCAAACTTATGGAATCAAATCGGCTAAAAATCCTATTATTTGCAAATGGTATCCCCCCAGTTTCTACTACATGATATCTCCATCTCAGAATGTTTTCTTGAAACTAGGAAAGCTCCATAGTTTGGATACGGAAATCAAATCTATAAGAAGGGAAGGGAAGATTTACACGTACTGAATCTTGTTGTGCAAGCCGTGAAGAGAGGAAATGGAAATGTGAAGTCTCGGAAAAAACGCTTAGTTTCTTCCAGCGAAGACACTTCAGCCAGCCGTTGCTAGTCCCAACTAAAAAAAGCTCTCCTCTTTTCACACATTCCATACATAAAAAGTTCGGAAACTTTTGGTGCAATAAAATTATTCATTTTCACATATGTTAGGCCCTGACTGATTATGTCCTTTGTTTCTTCTATAGATGGGGATGATGACATGATGTTGCTAAATTGTTATAATTTTTTTGTTATGAAGAAGCAAAGCAGTGTTGCTTCAAGAAGTCTTTTCTTTTCTCTATTAAGGGAAAGTCATTAAATGCAGCTAAAAACTTGACCTGTTTTGGATTTCCTCTAATTAAAGAAAAATCGGTTGAATGCTCATGACATGAAACATGGTAGTAGCATATACTACAAAGGCAAGGTAACAAATTTCAAGAAACAACTCTCGGTTACTTATTCTCTGCACTACAAATTGCAAACCATTTGCTTTCTACAAAGTATCCAATCAAAAATCAATTTAGGAGAGAACAATCTTCTTGGGGCTTGAATGGCCACCTTAGAAAGAGGAGCAAATTATCTGGTAGTAGAGCAGCAACCAGGAGGATGTGGCCTTATCTGGCACCCTTTGTACTTGTCCAACCTCTTTTATGGCCAGTGGTATCAACTCTGACCGACCTATTTCCATAAACTGAAAAGAGCTTCATCTGGTGCAGCATTTCCTCCCCATGTAAAGTGATCTATAATATCTCTGCTAACTTTGCCAAGAAAGGAAAAGATTTCTACTCGAAACCCTGAAATCAATCAATACAACAAGCAAAAGGGGTCGAGAGAAATTTTATGTTGGGGAGATGGGCAATTTTATCCCATTCTGGACCTCTTCCTTCTTTGCACCTTATTTCCAATTCCAAACATTCCTCAAATTCTAGTTTACAAGAAGCCGTAAGGCGCCGCAGTGCTTCTCTAGGAGGCAAATAGGCAAGATTTTCGCATAACTTAACCTTGAGTTTCTGTAGAGAAGGGAAGCTACTCTTACAACCTACCCACTCTGGGAGAGCCACCATCTCTCCAAAGTTCCATATGAGCAACTCTCTCAAGGAAGGGAGATGCTGAATTTTCTTGGGGAGCAACTTGGTTTTTGAAGTCCCGATTAATTCCAGATATTCCAGGGAGGGAAAAGAGTTGCATTCTGTACTTGGAAAGGGGGATTCTTCATGGTCAACAGATAACTGAAGCGTCAATTTTCGGAGGTTGGTAGGGGCACAGAGATCCTCAATCCGGAAAATAGAACACTTCTTGATGCTCAACTCCTCAAAAGATGAAATCTCATTCAAAAAATTTGGCAAATAAGTTAATTTGGGAGCCACGGAAACCAACAACTTCTCAAGAACAGGAAATACCTTATGAATAACGGATTCCTGTAGTGGAAGAGGATCAGACCATTGCTCTAAATTATGCATATCAAATAATCTCAACTCTCTAAGTGATGGAAACGAAACAACACAAGAAGAAGAAGAAGAAGTCATTTGATGTTCCCAATTGCAGCCATAAAATTCATTGCCAATAAACTTCAAGTCTTCCATTGTTTCCAAACCGAGAACCTCCAAACGTGGGAGGTGCCCTAGTATAGGAATTTGTTCGCATCTTGTACACGCCAATAATGATATCTTCACTAGATTTCAAAGGAATGATATCCAAGATGGGAATTTCTTACCTTGAAATCCTCCAATAGTTAGTCTTTTCAAGTTTGTGTTTGGTTTCAGACCTTCCAAGACATCTTCATCCTTGCTGCTCTTCCATTTTTCATCCCTCCCACAAAAATGGTTCCAACAAAGCGTTAAATTCTCAATGTTTTTCTTACTTGATAAATCAGCTTTCGTGGCTTCCTCATGATTTCTCACGATTTGAAGATCATTTTGAGACGGCCTTCAAGCTGATTCAAATATTGTAAATCCTTAATTTGACATCTCCCATCTTTAGTTAACAAAAAGTATGGCAACGTCCGAAGAGATGTTAGTTTACTTATCCCTCGAAGAGGACTTCTCTCATGGCCTACATCTTCAAAGATATAGAGATGCCACAAGTTAACCAAATTTCCAAAACTATAATCTTTTGGCAACTGTTCCAAATTAAACTTCAAGGTCTGCAAATTGTAGAGCTTTGTTATAGACTTGGGCAATCTACAAATGAATGTATGACAGATGTCAAGATATCTAAGATACTTCATCTTGGTAATTGAACTTGGCAACTTCCCTGACATAAAAATCTTCAATACTAAAACACGAAGATAATTACACTTGGCTAATTGACCAACAACTAAACTCTTAGTCCAACCTAGTAAAAACAAAGATCTCAACCTGAAAGGAATATTTACTGTGGCATCTGGATCGGCATCAATATTTCGACAAATGACAGACAAATGTGTAGCTTTGAAATCTTTTCTTCGCAGTACATCCTCAAGGATCAAACACCAATCTATTGACACATCAGAAACAAAATCATGCACAACATCATGCATCTTGCAAGATTTGATCTTTCTAGAATCATCGAATGTAATATCTTGAAACAACGATCTCTGCAGCAAAATTTCAAAATAGTTGTTTCCAACATCCTCCATTTCTAAATCACTTCCTTGAGGAGGATTGAGCAGCCCATGTGCCATCCACTGTTGTATCAATTCATCCCTTTTGATGATGAAGTCCTTTGGAAACATAGCACAATAGGCAAAGCACTGCTTTAAAGACAATGATGGCAAATGATCATAGCTCAACTTCACAACAGACATGACTCTAGTTTGCAGATCTAATGAGTTCCAAATGTTGCTTTCTGCAATTTTTAACCATTCACTAACATTTCTCTTGAAGTACATCAGACTTGCGATTGCTTTTATTGCCAACGGTAACCCACCACACCTTTTAACAACCTTTGCTCCTATGCTCAATAAATCTGGAGTCTTTACTGTTGGATTTATTCCAATTAATCCCGTTCAGTGGGCTAGATTAATTAATCATTAACGGCCAGTTAATTAAGTGAGAT
>JAOXNR010001204.1:0-10194 GCA_028571225.1 Parsonsia alboflavescens
TTATATGGGTTAAAACAAGCTCCTCGAGCATGGTATGAAAGACTGACAAAATATCTGTTGGATTAGGGTTATGAACGAGGAGGAGTTGACAAAACCTTGTTTGTAAGACGTTTTTCTAATGATATTTTAATTGTTCAAATCTATGTTGATGATATTGTTTTTGGCTCCACTTCTGTTCAACATACAGATGCTTTTGTGAAACAAATGACTCAAGAATTTGAAATGAGTATGGTTGGTGAATTGACGTAGTTTTTGGGATTGCAGGTTAAACAATTTGCAGATGGGATATATGTCTCACAAAGCAAATATGCTAAAACTTTGGTTCACAAGTTTGGTCTTGAAAATGCCAAGACTGTCAGAACACCGATTTGTACTAACTTGAAACTGTCTAAAGATAATGCAGGAATAGATGTAGAACCAAGTTTGTATCGAAGTATGATCGAAAGCCTGCTGTATCTTACAGCAAGTAGACTAGATCTATGTCTAAGTGTTGGTATCTGTGCCAAATATCAAGCCAATCCCAAAGAATCTCATCTGATGGCTGTCAAAAGAATTATCCCCTATGTCAATACTACATCAAATTATGCATCTGATATACTACTGATACCACAGTGTCTTTGGCAGGTTTCAGCGATGAAGACTGGGCAGGAAACTTGGATGATCGTAAGAGTACTTCTGGAGGATCTTTCTATCTTGGAAACAATCTTGTTTCATGGTGCAACAGGAAGCAGAATTCAATATCTTTATTAACTGCAGAAGCAGAATACATTGCAGCTGGAAGCTACTGTACACAACTATTATGGATGCAACAAATGCTAAAGGATTACGGTATAATGCATGATATGTTTACTGTGTTCTGAGACAATAAAAGTGCCATTGATATATCTAGAAATCCTGTTCAACACACCCGCACTAAACACATTGACATAAGGCATCATTTCATTAGAGAATTGGCAGAGTCGAAGACTGTTGTCATTGAGCATGTATCAACAGAAAAACAACTCGCTGACATTTTTACTAAACCTTTAGATGCAAAAACATTTGAATCATTAAGGAAAGCTCTAGGTCTGTTTCCTTGATGTTTAACACTGGTATGATAGTTGCTCTATAGCATAGTAAGTCAGCAATATTATCTTGTTTGATTTTTCTCCTACATCATTTTGTAGATTTATCATTCTTAAATTTTGCATATAGGCAGTTTAACAAATCTTTTTATGATACTAGACATTTGCCTCATGCGCACAGATATGATTGAATTCTTAAAAAAAAAAAAAAAAATGGGTTGAGGAGGAACAAGGGAATGTCAGTTGATTTCGACGAAAAAGACTTTATTTCTGAGAAAAGAGTTACCTTCACAATTGTGTGCAGATCACTATTCATGATCACAATTCTTCTTTAAAAGCAACTTTACTGGTTGTGTGAAAACTATCTCAGAATGCCGAGGAGGAACAAGGGAGTGTTATTTGATTTCGGCAAAAAAAAAAAAATTTAGTTTTTGAGAAAAGAGTTACCTTCACCAATGTACTTTAGTGGTTGTGTGAAAACTATCTCAGATTTATAATAAAAAAATTTTAAAAAAAATTTAAAAAATTGTTATTGTTTGGTTGCATAAACACACAGCTCACTAAGAGTCTGGTTTCTAAATCATGTTATTGTTTTTCTCTCTATATTCTTAATTCAAGTGTGATAATATTTCCAAAAATGTACAAAGGACCTTGATCGAATCAAGATACCCAAGCTACACTTACCATACTTTAGGTAACTGTCTTATTTAAAATAAAATAAAAAAATATATGTATTATTTTCTATAGTTTTTTCCCAGGTGATATTATGTTTAAATTCTATTGGTTGGTTTAATGTTCTTGGCGGTTACAAAATCATGATCCATGCTGAAAGTCTTCTAGTCTCCGACTTCTTTCCAAACTCTTTTTCAAAAATCCCTCTATCTTCCCTAGATATTTTTGGCACAAAACCCGGAGTATATCTGCATATTACCATTCTTGTGTTTATCAAATAGGGTTTTATATGTTCCACTTTTACGGTTTCTCTTCACCGCCATTGCTGTGTGCCTCTGTCTTTTTCTCTCAAATTGTGCAACACTTGTTTAGTTTTCTCTTGATATCACCATGGTTCATGTCAAACACGTTGCTCGGAAGAAGAAGGGACGTGTCATTCCATCAACATCCTCTTTCAGTTCTACACCACCACCTACCAAGTCTCCACCACCTCCTGGGGTGTCTTCTCCACCTCCGGGTGACAATGTTCCCACCACTGCTGGTGACATCTTTGGTCTTCTCCAAGATCCATGTCTTCAAGAAGTCTTGAAGACTATTGCTGCTGAACGAAGTCACACTCCATCTATTGCTAGTCCTCAGCCATCAATTCCAACTCCTGCAGCTGGCCTTTCAACCGCGGCACCGTCGTCTCTTCCTTCTACAATCTCCGGCAAACCCACCAATAAAAGGAAACCCGTTACTAAGGGATCCAGAAAATATCAACTTCGTGGTACGAGAGCTAAAGCCCATGTGTCCACAACTACTGTTCAACCCATCGATTTGGGCATCGTGGACTCCTCTGATCCTGAAGATGACGAGCCCAGTTTCACTACTCCACAAGACTCATCTCCTCCTCGCTCTGTTCCACTGGTACACTCTGTTAAACCCCTCAATAAAAAGTTCCTAAATGAATTTTGTGTTAATCACTGGAACACCATTGTCTCATGCAAAATAATAGAGGAATGCAACATTGATATTCCAAGTCATGAAAAAGTAGGAATTCTGGATTTCTTGTCTCGCAGAGGTTTTGTGAAATCAGTTTCACAATCGTCTTTCTATATAGATGGTTTGGTCAGTGATTTCTATATGAATCTATATGAAATTAAGAATACCGGAAGTCCAATGTTTCAAAAAGTTTATGTCAGAGGTCACATGTTTGATTTCTAGGCTAAATTGATTAGAGAATACTTGGGTTTGAGTGATGTTGATGGCTCTTCAGGCTCTACGGACCCTTCCTCTGTTAATTTTGATGATATTGCCTTTGAATTAACCGGAGGTCATTTGCAGCAATGGCCACATGACAATGCAGTTAAAGCTTCTACTCTTTCCACCAAGAACTCCATTCTACACAAAATTTCTAAATGAAATTGGTTCCCATGTACCCACCCTTCCACGGTTTTTGGTGATCATGCACGGCGCTTTTATTCCATTGGGACTAACTCTATCTTTGATCTTAGCCAGCATATCTATGAGTTCATCTGTGGTTACCAGCAGTGGGACAAAACCTATGGCAGTCTACCCTTTCCCGTTCTCATTACCTCCATCCTTCTCAAACAACACAATGTCCGGGATTCAACTGATGGAGGACCAATCTATCCCTCCAAGGTGATCAAAGTTTCTACTCGGTTGTTATTCTTAATAAAGAATTAGTTGAATGCTTTTGAAATTAAAAATATTATCATTATTGTATTATACAAATAAATAGTTAAGATTGTGAAGAGTTTTTTAATAACCCTCTTAGAATGTAATTCATTTCACTTAGAAGAGAATTAAAAATCAATAGTTAAATATTTATTTAATTGAAAATATTATTATCATTCATTTTATAAGTAAGTGTTTAAAAGCTAATAATTTTCTTTACTTTAAATTATCCTTTGGTATACAATAAAATTAAAATTAAAAGTTCAATTGAGAAAAATATTCTAACATGCATTGCTGCCAATCACCAATTAAAATTAATTTTTTAATTTTTTAAAAAATATTTACAAAAAATCAAAGAAATTCTTGCAATTTTTTTGTATTATTCTAAACTAATTTTTCTAACTATCTTCTATAGTTATATACATTTTTATAAAAGATATTTACTATAGATATTTTAAAGTTAATAAATATTGAATTATTAAATTCATGTTAGTATGAATATCAATTTTGAATTTAAATAATAAGTGAAAGATCATGCAACTAAATTCATGTCCTGGGAAGATTCAGATCGCACAATACTTTTTTTCGTTAGTTTACAACGTCTTTGTTGCTGTCTTTGATTACGACACTGATATTCAGAATAAAAATTAAAAAAATTGAAATAAAACTAAAAATAATTAACGATAAACATTTCATAAAAAGAATTAGCATCGGTTATTTTTTTCCCTTTTCTCTGAAGTGATCTTCTTATGAAAATCTCTTGAAGAAATCATGAATTCCATTCTAAGTGAATTAATCTTTTAAACTTTATAATTAAACTAAAAATTTTCAATAAGAATACCAATTAAAACTTTTAATAAAACATTTTATAAAAATAATAATTCAATTAGTAAAAAAAATTCAGCCAATTAGTTGTCTTTTCATAAAAATATGTTTTACGTTACGTTTTGCTTATTTATATATAAAACTATTAATTAATAAACAAAGTCTAACTGAAAATGTAGCTTATTTTAATGCAATTAATCATTCTTTTTTTAAAAAATATATTTATATTTTGTATTTAAAATAAAAAATTATACAAATCTTTTGAAGCTATATATCTTCGATTTCTCCGCCGGCCAGAAATAAACTGTATTCTCAGAGAAATTTCATCACTATAAATTGAATTTTATAATTTAATTTTTTTACAAGAATAATATGTTGGCACAGAGGGAAATTATGGACGGCTAATAAATCTTCCTTGTAATAAAAGTCACTCGAAAGTATCGTAGGAAAAGAAATTCAAGAACAAAACGACAATGTTCCTGGAGAAACTCGGAAAAAGAAATGTTATTGAAAATTGTCAAAAAAACCAAAAACTGCTTCCCCCAAAAGAAAAATTTCCCTTAAATAACCTAATTAAACCTAAACCTATTCGGGAAAAAAAAATGAAATGACAAAAAAATACCCCCAAAAACAACAAATTACGAAAATGCCACTTAAAACACAAAAATGCCCGAAACTCCATCAAGACGACTCTGAATGGCCAAAAAAGGCCCTGCATCATAGCATAGCAGTGACTATTGTTCGTTGGGCCACTTCGGGTCATCCAGTCAAATTTGAGCCCAATCCGAGCTCAGGCCAGTTACTTTGGGAATTGTGCCCGACATCATTGATCAAGCCCGTATTCCCTGCAGTAGTTTGGACCTGCGTAGACTACCCGTCGTAGGCTGCGCTGGTGTAACTGGCCCTTGTTCCCTTGGTCATTCTCCTTAACCATCTCTGCGTCAAGCTCCCCCTCTTTCGAAGAGTTTGTCCTCAAACTCGGATTGTCTCCATCGAAACGAGACAAATGTTGCACATTGAAAATGTTAGAAATACTAAGATCATCCGGCAACTCGAGCCTATAAGCATTAGCTCCCAACTTTTCCAAAATATGACAAGGGCCGATCTTCCGGTCTTTAAGCTTATGATACGTGCCCAACAAGAACCGTTCCTTGGTTAACGTCACTCACACAAGATCTCCAACCTTGCATGCACATCCTGCAAATCAACCAGCCACTCTTCAACTATCTTGGAAACAATACCGGAACCCGGTATTGCAAGATCAATCGGACTCCTTGGATTAATGCCGTACACAATCTGAAATGGAGAATACTGAGTAGACCGATTAACCGCGCAATTGAATTCAAACTCAATCTTGGGAAGAAGAGAATCCCAAGTGTCAAATGTCTTGACCTGCTCCCGGAGCATATTTAACAACTACTGAACTTCAATGTCATCTCCAACTTCTTCCAAAGTTGTCGCAGGAAATTTCTCATGAACTTAGTGTCCTTGTCAGACAAAACAGTCCTGGGTAGGCCAAACCATCTTACTACCTCGCCCAAAGATAAATTGGCTATCCTGCTAGCATCCATAGTCGATATACAAGAAATAAACACGGTCATTTTACTGAAACGATCGACCACAACTAATATGCTGTCAAATCCCAACTGTGTCCGCGGCGATCCCACTACAAAATCCATGGACACATCCGTCCAAGGCTCGTCTGGATTCGGCAATGGAGTATATAACCCTTGATTGCTGATGCCCCCTTTTAATACTTGGCAAATTCTGCATCTCTTCACAAAGTTCTGAGCACTTTTGTCAATACTAGGCCAATAAAGTCGTTCCTTAATCAGGCTTGCAGTCTTATCCTAGCCGAAGTGACCTTGAGTATGCAATTCTTAGACAATTAAAAGGCGTAATGATGTATTAGGTTTGCAGAAGCAATTACCTTAGAAAAGATACCCATCATGGAGCATGATGTAGTTGCTGCTCCACATCTAGCACTACCCCTCAGAAATCAGCATCATTCAGCAAATCATCACGCAAGCTTTCGAACCCCAAAGTGACAATCTACATCATATTTAGCAAGGAATGATGTCTACTCAAAGCATTAGCAACTTTATTCATCACACCCGACTTGTGCTAGAGGTCGAAAGTAAATTCGTGCAACATAGTTATCCACTTGGCATGTCGGTCATGAAGTTTGTGAAGTCCCTGTAGAAACTTCAAAGCTTGATAGTCCAAATAGAGCATGAACTCTCTTTGAATGAGGTAACGCCGCCAGTGTCGAAGTGCTCGAATAATAGCATAGAACTCAACATCATAAACTGAATAATTCAGCATTGCTCTGCCTAGTTTCTCTTTGAAAAATGCAATAGGTCTCCCTTTCTGGCTCAAGACAGCTCCAATTCCAACCTTTGAAGTGTCACAATCAACCTCAAAGATCTTCTAGAAATTTGGCAATGCTAGCACAAGCACACTGGTAAGTTTGTCTTTGATCACCTTAAATGCTCGTTGTGCTTCTTCTGTCCACACGAACTCCTTCTCGTTATACAGATCCATCAAAGGAGCCATGAGTACATTGAAATCCTTGATGAAAAGCCGGTCCGTAACACTTCGTGGTATAGGCCATTCCCGGACGGCCTAAACTTTTGCCTCTTCAGGATGAATTCCTTCTATCGAAACTACAAACACCAGAAAGAGTAGACTATCTGTGAACCAAACACACGTCTTACGGTTGGCATACAAGCTGTGCTCCCTTAGCGTCGCCAGAATCAGTCGCAAATACTGCAAGTGTTCATCCTCCGTCCGACTATACACCAATATGTCATCGAAATAAACCACAGCAAAACTATTCAAGAAAGGTCGCAATACCTGATTCATGACTCTCATGAATGTGCTCGGCACATTGGAGAGTAAATGGCATTACTACCCATTCGAAAAGCCCATCTTTAGTCTTGAAGGCAGTCTTCCATTCATCTCCCGACTTGATCCGTATGTGATGGTAGCCGCTCTTCAAGTCAATTTTCGAAAAGACTGTCGCCCCACTAAGCTGGTCTAGCATATCATCAAGTCTCAGAATAGGAAAATGGTACTTAACCATGATGCGATTTATGGCGCAACTGTCAACACACATTCTCCAGCTACTGTGCTTCTTTGTTATCAATAAAACTGGTACAAAGCAGGGGCTAATACTCTCTCAGATTATCAAGCAACTCAGTGACATATTGCCACAATTCGTTGTGCTGTGGTGGAGAGAGTCTGTAATGGGCTTTGTTCGGTAGAATGGATCCAATCAATTTGATACTGTATATCACGCATGGGTGGTAGGCCTGGCGGCAACTCTTTCGGCAGAAAATCTTCAAACTCTTTAAGAACTCCTCTCACCTTTTCCGGCACCTCAACTCCCTCTTTCGTATCTGCCATAACCGCCAATGTAGTTGACAATAAAGCAAAACAGACCTCAGCTTCCCCAACCTCTTCTTCGAACTCCTTACGCTATAAGCAAATGATGGTCTTCATTCCCTCCACAAAGCTATCTCGCATTGGTTGTAACACGACCTTCTTAGCTAATCTATTGACTGTGTGGCAGTGAGTGAAACCATCATACGAAACCTTGTTGTCATACTACCAAGGTCTGCCTAGAAGCAAATGTGCTGCATCCATAGGCACCACAGTACAGTAAACAATACAGCTGTACTATGGCCCAATCGAAAACTCCACTCTGCACCTCTAATTTACTTGAACTTCCGTCTCTCTATTCATCCACCAAAGCTTGTACGGCTCAGTGTGCGGCTCCGTCTTTAATTGAAGCTTCTATACGGCTTCCTGAGAAATTACATTCTCACAATTTCCCATATCTATAATTACTCTGTAGACCTTTCCATTAATGGTGCAGCGGGTGCTGAATATGTTCCGCTGCTTCCAATCCTCATTGGCTTTAGGTGCTAAACAAATCTGTAGTCAAACCAGGCACTCTTCTCGGACATCTTCCGGTGCAACAACACACTCCTCACCTTCTTCCAACTCGTCAATAACATCCTCTCCTATGAAATCCCCTTTTGCACCATCTTGGATCAATAGCTGAGATCAAACCCTAGGACAATCATAGGTATAAGGTCCTTTCTGTTGACAACGATGGCAAATGACATTCGCCTTATTGGATGGTGTACTGTTTTGAACTTGCCCTGATCCCTGATTTGGTTGCACTTGCTTTCGACCCTGTTGAGTAGGCGGATTGACAACTCTGGACGAAGAAGGACTTGCCGTCGTTGTGTTTCGGGGAGGGACGGAAAACCCTCTGCTGAATGTTGTACTCCTTCCGCCAACCCTAGCCAAGCTCTTTTCCACCACCTTAGAATTCGTCTGCATGTCGGTGACATTCCCAAAGGTGTGTACCTATAGGGCATCTTGAATTGCTGGTCGAAGGCCATGCAAGAAACTTGCCACAAACTGCTATTATGTCTCACGAAGTTGGTTCCATGAAACCATCGGATAAAATTCCAAAGTGTACTCCTCTACACTGTTCACACCCTACGTCAGACTTTGCAAACTCTGAAAAAGTGTTTGACGATAATTGAAAGGCAAAAACTTTTGTCGCATCTCCCTTTTCAGTTCGGACCAATCATCTAGGGCGGGGAGTCCATCCAAACAGCGTTGAGATCGAAAGGATTGCCACCATGCCGCAGCCCTCTCCTTAAACCGAATTGTGACCAATGCTACCTTCTTGTCGGCCGGGACCCCTTTCAACGTGAAGATTCCCTCCCACGGTACTCATCAAATCCAGAAATTCTTCTGGTGCCAAACTTTCGGCAAATTCGGGAACTTCGAGCTTGAACCTTACTTCCTATAGCAGTCCATTCGGCTCGCTATCCAAAACCCTAGGAGGCTAATATCCGTCGCCTCTTCCACCCCCTGGGTAAACCCTAGGTAGCTATTCTCTAGCTGGCACCTCAAACTGTTCATCAACGTTACCCCCTTGCTCCTCTTGCCTTCCGACGGGTTCTTGTTGTGCGGGTCGTTCGTTCACTATCAAGTGCTGCATCATTCGGTTCAAAGTTTGCATTTGTTGATTCTGATTCTCCAAGATCTACTGCATCGCTCGATCACGCTCTTCACTCTCCTTCGCTTGTGATTCTTGGCCTATGCGCAGTTCTTCCAAAATCGCAGCCGCAGCTAAATCTATATTCCCTCCTGACACGTCGGATCCTGGCTCTGATACCAACTAGCGTGGACGGAAATTATATAAGGCTAATAAATCTTCCCTGTAATAAACTTCACTCAAAAGTTATCATAGGAAAAGAAATTCAAGAACAAAACGACAACGGTCCTGAAGAAACTCGGAAAGAGAAATCTTATTAAAAATTGTCAAAAAAATCCCAAACTGCTTCCCTCGAAACAAAAATTGCCCTTAAGTAACCTAATTAAACCTAAACCTATTTCGGAAAAAAATAATGAAATTACAAAAAAATACCCCCAAAAACAATAAATTATGAAAATGCCACTTAAACACAAAAATGCCCGAAACTCCATCAAGACGACTCTGGATGGCCAAAAAAGGCCCTACGTCAGAGCATAGCAGTGACTATCCTGGTTGGGTAGTTTCAGATCACCCAGTCAAATTTGAACTCAATCCGAGTTCGGGCCAGTTGACTCGGGAATCGTGCCTAACATCATCGATTAGGTCGAATCAGGCCCATATTCCCTGCAGTCACTTGGACCTAGGTAGACTACCCATCGTTGGCTTGGCTGGTGTAACTGGCCCCTGTTCCCCTTGGTCGTTCTCCTTAACCAGCTCTAAGTCATATGTCCATCAATTTCTTAATTTTTTTTTGAAACAAATTTTGATCCGTCAAGAAGTTTTTAGGGAATAATGTTTCATCAAAAATATTTTAATTTTAATTTTAATTTTATTTATGGTTTTTCTATATTCAAAATTTACTTTTATTATTTAATAAATAAAAAATATTAT
>JAOXNR010001205.1:0-10192 GCA_028571225.1 Parsonsia alboflavescens
CACCCAGACAGATAGGGAATAGATTAGAAGATCTTTTGCATAGTAGATCAAGAAGTCCAGATTCATTCCGCAGGACAGATCTCTGCAAGATTCGTCATTCCAGGTATCGTTCTCGAACTCCAATGCGAGAAAACTTTTTAAAAATCCTGGAACTCCGAATTCGTTTCCTCGTGGATTCGGGATCCGGTTCCCTTCAACTTTAATAGCTATAGGCAGAGCAAGGAATGTCATGTATAACGGTAAGTCTCGACATATACGTCAAAGACAAGATACTATTAGACAGTTACTTTTTAGTGGGATTATCACAATAGATTTTGTGAAATCAAAAGAAAACATTGCGAATCCATTAACTAAAGGTTTAACTAGAGGGGCCATTGAAAAAACTTTAAGAGGAATGGGCCTAAGGCCTTTATGAGTCACTGTAGCGGAACCCTACTTAATTGACTGGAGATCCCAAAATCTAGGTTCAAAGGGAAAACGAAGTTATGGTTGACCGTTAAAAGTATTGAAAAACTTTTACCCATGCCTATCACAACAGTACAAAATTGGCAGGCTAAGCTAAGACTTTTAATGATTCTGAATTGGTTAAAGTGAATTTAGAAAGCACCTACGCGAGTGGAAGTGTGGCCACTTTTGTGAGAATTGACAAGGCCGGTTCTCTGAAGCACTCGTGAAACCAGGCGATGTTCATGGCCGAAAAGAACACAATAGTGGGAATCAATTCTGGAAAGAGAAAATTGTGTGATACTTATTGTGCAGACTTACATTAAAGTTGACAGTTCAAAGACATTGTTTTACCGATTAGTTATAAGTCCGATAAGTCTCAATCGGGCAAGTTCAAAGTTTCAATTACTTAACTCGATGTAACTAATTCTTGTAAAATAATCGCACAATGCATTTTCATGCATACATACACAAACCTATGGAGACGTCTAAAGTTCTCATTCATGTGGTGGATTGTTGGAACCTACTTTAGTAATGAATGAGAAGTGGTATGTGGGAGAAGTGTATCCCACATTGGAAAAAATACGAAGAAAGAATGTAATTATATAGGAAGTTTATTAGTAGGGTTTGGGTCCCAAAGGGCGCCCCTCTTTTACAGAAGGGAAAGTATCAAGATTAAGTTAACCATCACAAGCGTGCCACCATCGGTCTAGCAGACTCGGTTCGGTCGCGTGTGTGGTTTAACGGGTTTTTTCTCTAATTTTTGAAACTCAAAGCTACAGTTAGTTTTTTATTTGGTCAAGAAGTAACGTCTAATTCCTTAAGCTGTTAACTCTCAATAGCAAGAGATCAGAAAAGAGTAAATAGGAAAGGCAAGGTTGTAGAATTCTCGTTCCAGGGAGTTTTTTTTGTATTTTTTTTTGAATGAAATTGTGTTGGTTCAAGTAGACGAACTGTTTAGTTAATTATTTTAGTATTTGTCTTGCATTTGGTCCTACTCTCTCTACGGCACTTTTCCAGCTTTATGTTCTGTAAATTTGAGGCTACGGATCGAAAGGAATTTGGTGATCATCGTTTATTTATTCTTTTTAAGTATATTTGTTTATTACTTTCAGTCTTCTTTAATTCTCATTCTTCTTTATTCATTCAACTTTATGAGATATCTTAAAGTATAGTTACTTGACCTTTGAATTATTCTTGGATCAATTCCATTCGTAAGATATCATTATTTATAATCATGAGCAAGTTCAAATGAAATCTCGGGCGGTTTTGTTATGATACAATTATTTATTCCCTATTTTTCAGTATAAAATATTTTGGAATTAAAATAGTGACCATTATCCTAAAATTCCTATCTTAATTTTAAAGTATTGATGATTACAAATATATTTATTGATCGTAATCTTTAATTTGTGATATGATTACACGATAAATATAATCTTATGACAATTAAATATATTTGAATATAAATAATACATAGGAAATTCAGTAATGCTAAATATTTTGAATTAAATTAAACTTTTTAAATACAATTTTTTAAGGGTTTTTTTTTTTAAAAAAAGATTGACTTAAAATATAATAGTAGAATTAAATTGGAAATCTTATTACATAAATATTAAAAATAAAAGAATAAAAATATTAATAAAACTACATAAAAAATAAGCCTAATAATAATAAGTAGAGAATGAAAATGTCAGATATATCAAAAACATAATCTATGTTCCTATGGGGACACCAGAGTGGGTGGAGTGACGAGCATGCAGACTATAAGTCTCGAGTTCAAATCCCACCAACATTCTCCTTAAAGGTCGAGATGCAAAAGAAAAAAACGTAAACTAAATTTATCCATGTAAATTTATCGAAGAACCTCACACCATACTATCCAAATCCTTGAGATTCATCACTAGTAGCTTCAATGAAACTGTCATGGAAAATCTCAACTCTCTCCTGGAGAATATTGAGGATTTTCTGAGGTGTAGTGCTCAATTGGTGGGGTCCTGTGAAGTGTGAAGGAACAACCAGAAGTTGTTCAGATGGGCCTGAGATTTTTGGGAAATTTTCTTGGTTTTACTGCAAAAAGGTGCAGTAAACTTCAAAAATTGAATGAACTTCTGGTACACAAGATGTCATGTCTTCTTTATTTACGTTGCATTGATGATAAAATGACTGATCTGTTGGACCTGCTTTAGCGAAGGATGAGAAGTGGTGTGTGGGAGAAGTGTATCCCACGTTGAGAAAAATATAAAGAAAGAATGTCCTTATATAGGAGGTTTATTTAATATAATTAATAAATATAGATATTTTTTTTCCAAGAGATACATTTTTTCTATTTAATAATCATTTTCTAAAAAAAAACCTCTTAGTATCTTCTTCTTCTAAATAAAAATTCTCTGCACAATTTTTCAGAATTGTGTTTATAGGTCTCTGTTCAAAGTTTTGTACCCACTTAGAGAGACAAACCTGTTCTATCCTGAGAGACTCTTGTTCCTGCAATCCGGTGTGTTGTGGGGGAACAATTTTGTCTTAAGGACACACTGTACATTCAATGGGGTCGGGTTATTTATCTGCAAACAAGTTCTACTGTTTGTGTTCTATATTTTCGTTTCTGTTATATTATTTTTTCTAATTTTTGTCATTTATTGGGACTTACAATCTAAAGACAAAAGTGAGATATAATATAATATAATAGTAAACAGTATAACGATTTATTGGCCTTATAAATTTATAATATACTGTTTAAATAGATTATATAATAATATTACAATATATAGTATACTGTTTAATTTATTGGCCTTATCTAAATTCATTTATAATAGTATTATATTTTCCAATCGTTATACTATTATAAATTTCTACCAATGAATTGTTATTGTTATATGTTATTATTTGACAAAAGTTGTGATACATGATCTATTGTTAGATAAATCTATGTTATCTAGTCAAAATATGTTTTATGGTTTATGAAATGATAATATCTGATCAACTCTTTCATTTGTTAGGATAAGTTTGTTTTTGTTGTATACAGAAAGTTCTGTTTAGTCAGTGTCTGCATAGGTTAATATTTATATTTACATATATATATAAATATATATATATACATATATATATATATATTTGTAGAAGTCTTGTCTATTTTGCTATAATATTATAATAAAATATAATATTACTGTTCGTTATAATAGAATATATATTCTGCTATATATTTAAAATTATAATAGTACCTTATCTATTTATTAATAATATAATAATACTGTTTGTTTTAATAGAATAAATATTCTGCTATATACATAGCAGTATAATAGTACCCGATCTGTTTTTGATTATTTCTTTCTATATTGTTTACTGTTTAAAATACTGCCATCCTTTTAAGGAAACAATTTCAGTATTCCTAGTATTGTCTTAAATATATCTATATTTTTGTTTAAGACAGTTTATTACATATGTATCTTGTTTGTAAATAGAAATGGCTTCTATATCTGTACCTCTTGTTGGTATTATGACTCCTGTTGGTACTATGACTCTGGTCGGTACTACACTGACGCAAGGAGAAAAGCCAAAAAAAATTCAGTGGGGTTGATAACCGCAAGTCTAATAAGAAAGTTGACAGCAAGGCAACTTTGAAGCCTCTAAGGTGAATGTTGTGGAGGAATTCTCCAAGAAGACAAATAAGAAGCGCAAGAAAGAGGGAGAAAGTTCCACCCAGGGCCAGAAAAGGTTCTAGGGAAAGTGTTACAACTGTGGCAAGCCCGGACATCGTGCAAAAGACTGCAGGGCCAAGAAATAGAAGAAGCCACAAGCAAATGTAGTGGAAGAAATTGCTAGTGGAGTTGATGACATCAACTTAGTTGCTATGATTTCTAAGTGTAATCTAGTTGGCAATCCCAAGGAGTGATGGGTCGATATCGGAGCAACACGCCATGTGTGTGCAAATAGGTCGATGTTCTCATCTTACTTGCCTGTGGGGATAAAGAAAAGCTGTACATGGGAAACTCCTCCACTTCAAAGGTGGCAAGAGTTGGCAAAGTTGTTCTGAGGATGACCTCAGGAAAGTTGGTGACCCTGACTAATGTGCTGCATGTGCCCGACATCTGCAGGAACTTGGTGTCCAGTTCACTCCATAGCAAGAATGGCTTCAAACTAGTCTTTATTTCTGATAAGTTTGTTCTGTCCCAAAACGAGATGTTCATAGGAAAAGGCTATCTTAGTGATGGGCTTTTCAAGATGAATGTAATGACTATTGTAACCAAAAATGCTCTTAATGAAAATGCATCTACTTCTGCTTATTTGATATAGTCATCTTATTTATGGCATGCTAGATTAGGACATGTTAATTATAAATCCGTAAATAAACTTATGAATATGGATTTGGTACCTAAATTTGATTGTCTTCAAGAAAAATGTCAAGTATGCATTGAGTCTAAGTATGCCAAACTTCCTTTTAATTTAATCGAGAAAAAGATTACTGAACCTTTGGATTTGATCCATTCTGATATTGGTGTTATTAAAAGTACTCCATCAAGAGGAGGAAAACTTTAATATATCACGTTTATCAATGATTGCATGAGATATTGTTATCTTTACTTAGTAGTTAAGGATGAAGCAATTAATGCATTCAAGAATTATAAATTTGAGGTTGAGACTCAATTAAATAAAACGATCAAAATAATATGAAATGATAGAGGAGGAGAGTATGACTTTCCTTTAGAGGAAGTTTGTTTCGAGTTTGGTGTAATACACTAGGTTACTCCTCCTTATACACCACAATCAAATGGTGTAGCAGCACAATCAAATGGTGTAGCAGAGAGGAAAAATCGGTCTCTAAAGGATACAATGAATGCTTTGTTAAATAGTTCCGGTTTACCTCAGAGTTTGTGGGGGGAAGTTATTTTATCAGCTAATTTTATTTTAAATAAAATACCTCACAAAAAGACACATCAAATTCCCTATGAAAAATGGAAAGGTCGAAAGTCTAATTTAAAATATCTCGAAGTGTGGGGGAGTCTGGCTAAGGTAGCGGTTAATAAACCTGAAAAGGCAAATTATGTCTACACTAATAAGTAATCCCATAGAAGATGAACCTAGGCCCCGTAAAAGGCAAAGGACGCCTACATCTTTTGAGCCTGATTTTCTAACTTATTTGTGAGAAAATGAACCTCGAACTTACAACGAGGCCCTGACTTCTGCAGAAGCTCCATTTTGGAAGGAAGTTATCAATAGTGAAGTTGATTCCATTCTGTCTAATCATATTTGGGGGTTGGTTGATTTACCTCCGAGTAGTAAACCATTACAATGTCAGTGTATTTTCAAAAGGAAAATGATGGCAGGCAATATTATTGATAAATACAAAGTAAGGCTTGTAGTAAAAGGCTATAGGCAACGTGAAGGTCTAGATTACTTTGACACCTATTCGCCTATTACAAGAATTACTTCTATAAGGATGTTAATCGCGATAGCGGCTTTGTATGGGTTAGAAATGCATCAAATGGATGCTAAAACTACCTTTTTAATTGGAAGCTCGGAAGAAGAAATTTATCTGGAACAACCTGAAGGGTTTATAGTTCTTGGACAAGAAAAGAAAGTATGTCGTCTAGTTAAGTCATTATATGGCCTAAAATAAGCACCAAAACAACGACATGCAAAGTTTGATCAAGCTATGCTATCTTATGGTTTTAAATATAACGAATGTGATAAATGTGTATATGTTAAGCACATTCGTGATAGTTCTGTTATTTTATATTCTTTTGTAGATGATATGCTTATTGTGGACAATAGTAGTGAAATTGTCAAGACTACTAAACAAATGCTTGCAAGTAAATTTGAGATGAAAGATATGAGAGTCGCGAATGTGATCTTAAGAGTTGAAATCCAAACGGCTTGCTTTATCACAATCTCATTATATTGAAAAGATTCTTAACAAGTGCAAGAATTTAGGTATTTCATCAGTAAAAACCCTGATAGATGTTAATTTACATTTTGCTAAAAATACTGGTGAAGGAAAGAATCAAAAGGAGTACGCAAGTATGTTTGACAATTTAATGTATGTGATTAAGTGCACTAGACTAGACATAGCTTGTGTAGTAAGTAAACTTAGTAGGTTTATGAAAAATCCAAATGAAAATCATTGGAGAGCTATGTACCCTGTACTAGGTTATTTGAAGCATACTCAGAAATACGTTTTGCACTACAATACATATCCTACAGTACTTGAAGGATATGGTGATGCAAATTGGATTACCGGTTCACACTATACAAAATCAACAAGTGGTTATGTGTTTACACTTTGTGGTGGAGCAGTGTCTTCGAGATCATCCAAACAAACGTGTATCGCATGTTCCACCATGGAAGCAGAATTTATTGCTTTAGACAAAGTCGGTGAAGAAGCCGAATGGCTTTGGAATTTTTTGGAAGATATTCCAAGCTGTCCTGAGCCAGTACCAGGTGTTCGTATACATTGTGACAGTTTAGCAACTATAGGCAGAGTAGGGAATGTCATATATAATGGTAAATCTCGACATATACGCCGAAGACACGATACTGTTAGACATCTACTTCTAGTGGGATTATCACAATAGATTTTGTGAAATCAAAAGAAACTTTGCGAAAGCCATTGAAAATAAAGCTCAAAGCTATTGAAAACGATATGAGAGAAGAAAGGCAAAAGCATTCTTCTTCTTCTGCACAGATTTCATTAGAATCTAATCTATCCGAAGGCAAGTTCCAAAGAGAGACTGGTAGAAGAAAACAGCATGACTAAACATGTGAGTTTTGGGGAGGAGGCGGAAACAATATGAGAGCAACTGACTCGTGGAACACAAAAGCTACAAATTATCTCAATTGTAGGCATGCCAGGATTTGGCAAGACAACTCTTGCTCATTCAGTGTTACAACATTCTTCTGTTAACTACCATTTCCATGTTCAGGCAAAGATGTTCTGTTACTCTAGTACATGACAAGAGGAGATTGTTGCTTGAAATTTTGCAACAAGTGCTGAAAGTAAAAGATACGTTGATGCTGATTTAGATCATAGATTGTACCAAAGTCCGAAGGGAAGAAGATACCTCATCCTATGGATGATGTTTGGAACATGCGAGAATGGGTGCAGGATTATATTCACAAGCCGATTTGAAGACATTGCAACAAAAAGCGGGAATTGGGAGTACAAAATATCATCTTTCACCAATATTAAAAGAGAAGTGTTGGGAGATGTTAAAAGTGAAATTATTTGGGGAAAAAAGTTGTCCCTCGAAACTCGCAATGATAGGTCATGAAATTGCTGCAAACTGCAAAGGCTTACCCCTCACCATTGATCTGACAGCTGGAATCCTTCGAGTGAGAGAGAGAAAAAATTGGAAGGATGTTGCAGAAAGCTTTACAAAGATTCTACTTGAGGATCCACAAGGACAGTGTTGGAAGGTATTAGAACTGAGTTACCAAAATTTGCCAAATGATTAGAAACCATGCTCTCTCTATTTCTCAGCTTTTCCTGAGGATGAAGATGTGCCAACAAGGAAATTGATTTTCCTATGGATTGGTGAAGGTTTCATTCAGCTAGGAAAGGAAGAACTAGAAAGCTTGGAGGAGGAAGTAATGGATATTTTGAAAAATCTTATCAGTAGAAGCCTAGTAACAATTTCCAGAACAAGACCTTTGGGTGGAGTTGAAGCAAGTCGAGTTCATGATCTGTTACATGAATTTGCTGTAGAAAAAGCCCAAGAAGAAAGCGTCATGCTGAAAATAGATAGTAAGGTTAAGATTGGTGTTCATGATCAATGGAGGGAGCAATATCGTCTGTGTATCTATCCTGATAATTGGGTGCAGTTCCTTGAATCGAACCCTTTTGGTCCTCGTACAAGTGCTCTCATTAGTAGCTCTTACTATCCGAATGAGAATGCTTTTTTATTGAACTTCATCAACTTTAAACTTCTCAGAGCACTGCATATTACCAAAGTCATTCATGGTCATTTTCCTGCAATGTTGGCATTGATTCATGTGAGGGTTTTAGTTATTGACAGATTTGAGAAATCAGATGCATTGAACATCATCTCAAAAATTCACAAGCTCAAGAACCTAGAAAGTTTTATAATGGAGAGAGCACTATCAATAAAGTCATCTTTCTGTTTGTTGCTGGACAAGTTCGGAAACATGTTGAGATTGCGAAATTTTTGTTTTGGAGGTTATATTTCTTTCCATTATCATAGTGAAAAAAATCTGGGAGTTGTCTTCCCTCTTCGTCAACTTGCGAATTCTTTATCATCTGACAGCAAGTTACGAAGAAGATATAGAAAAGATTTTGAAGCCAATGCCCAATCTTGTGGAGTTGAAAGCTCTATTTTACAGTTCAGATAAATACAATTATCCTTTTCCCAGATAGGACTTTCTTAAGAAACTTGAATCATTAGAGGTGTCTTATCAGGGGGGTTATGATTTCTATCCTTGTTAGATTGTAAATTTTCCTCCATACCTCAAAAAATTGGTTCTATCCAATTTTCACATGCCACGGGCAGAGATTTTTGAGATTGAGAATCTTGAATATCGCGAGATTCTCGAATTGAAAAATGAAGCCTTTATAGGGTTGAATTTGTAAATGTTTGATGGACAATTTCCAAAACTCAAGTACTTGAATTTGTATTATCTGGACATTCAAGATTGGAATGCCACTGAAGATCATTTTTCATGCCTCGAGGAATTACATGTGGTCTACTGTTGGAAACTCAGAGAGCTCCCTTCTTGTTTGACAGATGTTGCAACACTACGGGTAATCAAATTATCTGGTTGCAACTGGTCTGTTGAGAATTCAGCTCAGAGAATCAAATGAGAGCAAAGAGCAAGTAGGAAACGAATTAGTTGCGGACATATTTTAAGGTACTTTTGTCTTGGAACTTTGTCTAAATATCACATGTTTGCTTGCCCTTCCACCTTTCTATTTGAGAACGTCCACGGTTCTTATTTCTTAAATAAATATATTTTTCCCTTTCAAGTTCTATTATTAATCTTATGACTTTGAATAATTGATATTGATGTAGTTCAAAAGTGAACTCCAAGTCATCCCAAAGCTGTGATGACGTCAATGACTGCAACCTGAGAAGAAAGTAGGGATGGTCATCGGAGTGGGCTGTACTCAGGGAAAAGTTTCGATGCCTAAATCAGTATTTTGAGAGTAATTGAGTGTAATTAATTCTCCAAAAAGACTGTCTTCGTCTGTAGATTGATTATGATTTGATTATATAGAAAAGAAATCAATTACCTCTTCAATTAGGGCTCTGCTTTTACGTAACAGTAGGCAATTAGGATAGTTGTGAAGTTGTGTAAATTCCCGCCAATTGATCCTAGAATTGTGGAGTTTCCCTTGGTTGGGATATATTGCCATTCACATCTCTGTCGAGAGCTGCAAGCTAGCTAACTGAAATCTAGACCAACCTCGCAACCTGCCCGTGGACGTCAAGGGTCTCGACTATCTCTTCTGGGAGGTTGCCCAGAGTGGCTGTAGGCTTATAGGGGATGTTATTAGTCATGCATAATTGGTCGTGGCATGGAAGATGTATGAGACTAGTTGGGAGTTACTAGGTCGAGGGTTGTGGTTTGGTGGTACCTCTCTCGAGCTCATTTAGGATTTCGGTGATTGCAGGTTGCTGAACACCTATCCTTTTTTACTTAGTCCAGTCTGACTCTCGAGCAATGTTTTCAGAACCGGACCGGTCATTGAACCGGAAAAGTTACTGGTTCAAGGTTTAATGGTTGGACCGGTATT
>JAOXNR010001206.1:0-10192 GCA_028571225.1 Parsonsia alboflavescens
GAAAATGCTATAAAACGTTTCAATTAAGTCTTTAACGATTAAAGTTATTAGATAATTATCTTTTTTAAAAAATAAATATAATTTAATGAATTACCTTTAGGATTTATTTTATAAAATATATTTTAAAAAATAATTTTTTATAAAAAAAAAATTATATTTTCTTAACAATTAACTTAATTGGTGATCGTGGCGACGAGTTGTAAACATAGATGCATATTTTGACCTCTGTCATGGATATATATGCTTGGACGTCAAACTTTGACTTAGCCAAATAAGAGGGTCAAGAACTCTTTGTCGCTACATTAATGAGATGGTGAGTGTCGGGACTCCCTGTGGATGTATTTATATAGTCAAGACTCCACATAAATACATATGAACCAACCATAAGGTATATTAAATCTAATATTTACCAAAACATTCCTAATATATAATCCTTTCGTTTGGAATTGAATATCTCATTTTGATTTACATAAATTTTGAGAAAATTAATTGACTTAATTCATTTTAAACCCAATAATATCATTCTCTTAATAAAATTTTAACTAATTTAGAAAATAAGACATTCGCTTCCGAACAACTCAAAATAGAAATATGAACATTCCAAATTTCGAACGGAGGGAATATTATACTCCCTCCATCCAAGATCACTTGAACTCATCTAATTTTGTCCCTTATTATAAGTCATTATGGATAGTTTAATAAATATTTTATTAATTTTTTTAATATTACTCATCTCTATCTCACGTTCTTTATAAAACCTTTTTTCTCACTCATTCTTAATGTTCTTTTCTAACCGAAACATTAATGTTTTTTTTAAAAAAAAAAGACTTTATCGTAATATTGACAAACAATGTATAATTGGAGATAGAGGAAGAACTTATATCATGGCCATTTCCACCCGGCCAAGATGCGTTCAAAGACAAGTGGTCAACGGTCTCCGGATGGGACCATTTATGTGAGACAAAGACTAGAGTGAGAGACTCAGCCCTCCTGATCAAATTTGTCTTCCAGTTAATTAAGATTTGATTAAGAATATTAATCTATCTTCTCACTTTTGTTTAAGAGAAAGTGCCAAAGAATCGGGAAGGAATTTATGTAGGTTCATCCACTCTATATCTTATTATTGATCAAAACTCAATTTTATTTTTATATGAAACATTCTTTGAAGGAATAAAAAAATTGTGCACTCGTGGACAAGATTCATGAACCCTGTTCCTTCAGGATATTCTAATGGATGGAGTGGTGAGTTCGTAGATCATAGATCTCAAGTTCGAATCCCACCAACATCTTTTGAATTAGCGATATTGATGTGTGTTCAAATTAGTCAGACATCGATAAAATAAAAGGAAATATTTAAAATAAAAATATTCATGAACCTTTCTATTTTTACGTAAACTCCACTAAACTATTCACAGTTTCCTTTTTTAAGGTTCATTCGGAGCCACATAATCAAAATATTCTCGCTTTCTATTGTAAAGAATTTCAAATTAAAAATCGTCGGCGTTTATATTCTTTTCTGTTTCTTTCTGATCCATTTATATATTGCAGTTTTGGGAACGGTTAGCCACCGTTCATGCATGCAAGGAATGAAAAACAATGTTAATTAGAATAAGATTATACGAGCACCATTATAATCTTTAAATGAACCGATTGCACCTAGTCAAGTCTCATTAACTTATTGATAAGCAATAATATTTGAAACTTAAGAGATCTCAAGTTTGATATGCAATGATGATAGATAAATTATCACTGTTGATCCTTTAGGAGAGGGATGGTCGTATAAAATTTTTTTTAAAAAACCTATGAATATGAATATAATTCCAAAGTTCAACATTGACGTTTCCTCTCTCACATCACTAGTTATAATACTCTTTCAAGAGAATATTAATGAAGAGTAAGGATCGAAAAAAAAATCTTAATTATATATGTTAATAGTTGTAAAACTACCTATACTATGGATAAATCAAATAATTTTTAACAACTTGTTATATTTTAGGACGGATGAAATATACTTAATAATCTGTGTCATTGACTTAGCCTAGCTATGTCTGATTAGGAATCTCAATTAATTAAAACTAGACCCACGTTGACCAATAGAGGCTCATGAAGGCTACACAAAAGAAATCATATATTGACTACTCTATTTTGCATTAATTGTTTCTTCAATTTTTACTATATTAATTTAAACGTGGAAAACTTTTCCTCAACTCATCTTATAACTAGATGTATAAGAATTAATATTCAGAAGAAAATAGCAGTGAACACCATCACTTAAAAAAAAATTTATCATCTGGTGGTGATGACATATTTTTATCAGAAAAATCTTAGAAATTCATCAGTAAAGTACCAAAGGTTTAGTAGTAACGGTAAACTAGATTATACCTACACATTTTTAAAATGTCACAATATATAGTTTCCTCCGATGATAAAAATGTTCACAAAATTTTGATTTTTATAATTTATCATTTTTACTTGTCATAATATGTCATCAAAAATATATATATAAATATTCTTATTCTTTATGATTTTTATATATTCAAATTTTAATTTAATTATATTATTAATATAAAAACATATTATTTATATTAATTAATCAAATATAAAATCTAATTAATGGCAAAGTCAATAATTATTGACTTAATCTCAAGAAGCAATATATCGATTATTTACTCCCCAGTGGATGGAGTAAGGACAGCACTGATTATAGGTCTCGATTTAGAATTCCATCAACATCCTTTTTAGTGACAAAAAATTTTTGAATAGAAAAAATCATTCCTACATGGCAATTTTTATATATATATATATATAAATTAAAGGCTATGTAATTTCTTGAATTTCAACTCACTAATTAATAGCTTTCTAAGCCACCATACACGAATTAGTTCCAAGACAAATTGATGTGAAATTTAATTAATCAGTCAAATAAGATTTTCTGTCTATCGCCATCACTAATTGCAGGTTTAAAATGACACCTTTTTTTGAAAAAATAAAAATAAAATAAAAAATAGCGGTGTTTGATTAGACTCTCGCATTCACCTTGATTATTCCATTGAAACTTACAACTCATCAAAATTAAAGTATACAAGAAGATCAAATCTAACTCGTAGCCTAGGTTAAAGATGACACTTGAGAAATATCAATACTGGACTTCTCTTTTTCCACATTATTTTATATTATTATTATTATTATTTTACATACACATTTTGACTATTGCAATTGGAATTGGATCACAAAGAAGATCATGAAATTGACGTCCTTATAGGCGAGTGGGCGGGACAGTGAATATGAAGACAAAGTCTTAAATTTGAATTTCGACAACAACCTCCTAGATTGGGTTTGTCGGTCAGATTGATTGTCTCCCTAATTTGCATTGGGGTAGATGATCCAACTCGCATCATTGGGCACTTCAATATAAATTTATCCTCTTTCTGAGTTGAGTCCTTTTTCTTAGGTAATCTCCATTTTTTTTAATTGCTGGACTTGACCTTTTTGGGCTAATAGGGAACAGAAGATAAATAAAAGGGTGAATATGGGCTTCTCTGTCCAACAGGTTACAAGTACGTAGCCCATTCTACATGCTCAAAGTAATAAATCGTATGCATACGTGAGTCTTCAAAGTTTCGTAAGAAATGGACTCAAGCCAACGTTGTTTAAGGCTTTTCCCTATTTATTACGTCATCAGGAAAAAATAAAAGTTCGATTTTGATTAAAAAACAAAAATTCAAAATTTGTAGTTACTAAAAAATTAGAATAAGAAAGACATATAAGGAACAAACCCGATTTGCTTAACCATTCCAAGAGGTTTTAGGAATCTACATTCAGTCATTCTATTTCTTCTTCGTCGTGTTGAATTAGTCAAGTCTCTTTGCATTTAAGTCATTTGTCGGGTTGTTCAGTTGTTAGTCATGCTTAGTAGTGCTGTTATAAGCTCCTATTTTGTGGGAACTTCTTAGTTATTTTTGCATCTTTTCTTTGTTTCTTTCTGTCAAAAAAGCTCTATCCATTTGGTATCAGAGCTCGGTTCGGATGAACACTCAAGAGTAAATCCAATGAGCAATGTAAGTGAAGGCCTAGCTCGATGTGAATACAACTTCAATCAACTCAATGCCAATGGGCAAACCATGCTGTCCAAACTACATATCATAGAACAAAGACAAGAAGCTTCCTCTGATAATACCAATCCAGTTTCTACAGCTACTACCTCCCAAATCATGCAGAATCAGGGCAAAGGAATGCTGAAAAGAAGTCGGATTAGCAAAGGCAACCAATAAAAGGGGTAAAAGGAAACAGGTATCTTTAGCAGATGAAGATGAAGAGAGAAGCAAGAATCAACCCTCTGCGTTTTAACTTTCTACTTCTGTTATAACTAAAGCAGTTCAATAGAAACACCCACGATCGATGGAAGGTATTGATGACCACAACCTAGTAAAGTCAAACCTATTAATGTTATTTTATTCACTTCCTTATCTATTTAACCTTGTCTTGATAAAATATCTACAGAAGTGAGTTAAAGCAATACAGGGATTCGACTGATGTATAATGAGGCTCTAGACCCCGTTCCCACTATCATTTTTCTTGTGCTCTTCTGTGTTGCAAAAAATGATTTCTCCAGAAAACCATTTCTGCTGACGGGGGACTGTAGACTTCAGTTGTAAGCTTCTCGAATTCAATTCACGTGTAAAGAAGGCTGACCCTGACAGTTTTATCTTCAGTTCATTGTCTCCCCTTCTTCATGGTTCTTCTTCATCTCCCTCAATATCATCACTGTAATCACCATCCTCATCAGAGCTATCCGCAACACCAAAACCACCCTCATCTGGGTCGTTCAATATGACTGTGAAATCCCTAGCACGAGATCATCTTTTACTAAAGGATTATCCCGTATATCTGATTCAAATTTAAAGTCCCCGTGTTTAATCAGAAGCCAGCGGACCAACCAATCTTCCTTATTTAGGTAATGCAGCTCCTTGTTAAAACTCGGCGGTGTCATCATTGTCATCTGGATCAGTTGGCCCTACACAACATATGTACTACATCAGTGTAAAAATGTTGATATACCATTAAGCACCAGATTGAAATAAAAAAACCAGACCTCTCAAAGAACAAAATAATATGAACTTAACACCAAGTAAACAACTGCACGGATGTCAGTGTGTATCGGTCAACTACTCCACTTGCACTCTAAAGTGTGTCAGGCATATTATAACATACCTAGCTGTCCTTTCATCTGTTTAGTTCTTGGTTTTGTTTGCTGGATTCATGAAATTTGCAAACTTTTAATGCCTGCTGGTAAAGAAACCCTGCTTTTAGAATTTAGGCTTTACTTTGATGTTTTGACGGTTCTGATCCTAATAAAACCTGATTACCAGGAAAGATTAATAATGAAGTTCTACCCATTTAATAACAACAACAAACAAGAAAAGCAAACACAAATTGAACTCTGGTTTTATGAGAATGAGGACACAGCTTACCAAATCTGTATAAACAGATGTCATATAATAGCAGCTATTATCTGTTGCATTGGGGATAGAACAGGATGTCCGCTGTTTACTATGCTAATCAACTTAGAGTATATATCTAAGCCATTGATAGGTGAGAATAATTCATTTTCCACGATTCAACTAAGAGTCATAATAACCAAGAATTTAGGGTAATTTTCCTAGCCTATTGTGGAAGGAAACATCTCAGAAGCACTTTACACCAGTCAATATCCAGATTTCACTCAATAATATTCCATGAACTTGAGATTTTCCAGTTTAGAGAGCATACACCATGCAAAAAGAACCTAAAGAAAGGACAAACTACCTTAAACAGTACAATAAAAGAAAAGGGAAGCCTAAGAATCCACAACTAGTGTGCATTCTCAACAAGATAGGAAACTACATTGAATTTGTTCCACATATTATACACTTGCAGACAAAATTTTCATCCATCATTCAAAGAAAAACCAAAAAGTCCTAGCATCTATGAGAAATTGTACTGTATTACGTGTGCTCATATTGGTACTTTACATTTAAACTCCAATGTATTTATCTTTGTACTGCCACACCAAGAGAAGAAAACATCCACTCAAACTTTACCAATCAGTGCATCTAAATGACAAAGCCTTACTCTCTACATTTTGTAGCCATCATCCCATTTAGGAGCTGACTCACTTTGCAGTGGTGGCACCATGTGAATTAAGTATATGTTCTCCCACATCTTAATATTGGACTGCTTATGCATTAGATATTCCCTTGACATGATTTTACTTCCACTTAATTGGCATTTGACACATTATCACAAACTTGGAGCATATAAATTGATGAAAATGTTTTTGGGAACTCTTTTATGGCCTGAACTAATAAGGTTCACCAATTTGATAGGGTAAAAATAGAATCATGATTAATTTCTCTAACATTACAGAATGTACACCAGGTGATACAAATTAACCATGCAAAGTATTACTGGAATTCAATCATAATGTAAATATAAAAAAAGCAAATATGAACCAACACTGAGAAACAATGCAAATTTATCTAAAATAATCTAAGGTAAATCCAAAAGGGACAACCGAGGAAAAGTCAATATTGCTCTTGGACGCTAACCTCGTAGTGTCTCCCATCAAGCTTCTTGATACCATAACCCATTGAACTTTTTGAAATGACTTCAGATCAGTGATGACCCCATGTCTTCTATAAGCGTGTTTTCCAACTTTTGTCACCAAGTCCATCAAAGCCTCCTTTGACACATGGGGTTTCGACATAAAAATGCTGTCATAAAGAGGCATCCTTCACTTCTCTTTCTTGGCTCAATGAACTCTCTGAAGTAACCCACAGGAATAAGAGATGATAAAAAATTTTAAGAACTCTTGTTAAGCATAAAATAATCATTCTTTATGAGCCAAATCTCAAGTCGTCTAGAAGGAGCAAAATTCAAAAATAAATATGTCTATTTCAATCTTTAATTGAAATTTGTCTTCCAACATTGAACATGCCCATTTAAAAAAAACCCACCACCTCTAGCTCCCCACCCACCAACCTTCCAAAAACTTAAATATGACAGCAAAATAAACCTAAATAGTACACTCGGAAAAACATGAAACTAATGAAACAAGTCATTTAACAGAAAAGGGCAAAAAAGACTCATCCAAAGATTCCATGAATATAATTCATTCAGACATTCAAATAATATATAGAAAGATGCACGAAAACAGAAACTTTAATCTAAAGCCGTGGATAACGTTTAGATTATTGATTTTCCTCCTAAACACCGCAAAAGCCTTGGAATGAATCAGAAAAGCAAGAAATGTTGGAGGTTTTAGAAAATCAGAGGGGTTTAAGGTCAGGAAAGATGAAATACTTTTGGGCTGAAGTATCTCATTGGTTCATTATTTTGGGCTTCTTTTCTGATTTGAGAAGCACGCATTCCGATTCTAAAATATTTAAAATTAAGTACTATTTATTTTTATTTAAATAAATATATATCTCTATCTCACAATACTATACTAGTAGTAGTAAATCAGCAGGATGAATCTCAACTACTGACCTATTGTAGCGAAATCAAGGCAATTCTAAAATTGTATCAACAAATACAACAGCATCCTCACTTAGTACTGCGAAAATAATGAAGCTTTCTAAAGCCATAACCAGTTGGAAAAAGAAAAAAAAGGAAAAAAAAAAAAACATTCACCAATCAAAATTTGAGGAAGAGTTAACAATCTTGGCTGAATATTGAGGTTATCAAAGCCCTAGAAACTTATTCAAAACACAAAATCAATAAGGATAGACACAAATGGCGACGATAGACCTGGAATTCCGATCACTGTGAGTCGCCAGTGTATCGCCTGTGTGAGGAATATGAAAACGGAGCGGCGCCGAGAGAGAAAAAGGGTAGAGCTGAAAAGAAGGTAAATTAGTCAATTTAACTATAACTTTGATGTTTTGATAGTGTAAATTCATATCTTTTTCTTTTTTATCTTTTAGGATCTTTATCTTTTTTTTGGATGAACTAGATCCATTTTCCTAGAAAATGAAGATTTCAAATCATTCTCACTAGAAAAGTTTTTTTTTTAATTATTTTTTCTTGATTGTATTTTAGGTATAATCATTTCCCCGAAATCCTAAGTTTCAATTCTTGAACCCAGATCCTTTGTTCATAACCTGCATTCTTCAATTTTAATCTGACTATTGTGATTAACAATTAATAATGGCACCTTGTGGAATAATTCCATTGCAAAGAGTTGTCTGCGGCAATCAACAAAGAATAATTTGAGTAGAATAAATTGAAAAATGACCATTTTCATAAACCATGAGATCCGAAAGGAATTAATCTGGAGAAGGGCTAAAGACTTTACCGATGAAATGAAGAAATTGTACATTAATATACATGGTAGCCCAATCGGTGAAGTTGAGGTTGGATTTTGGGAGAACATGACTTTTTTTTTATTAATCCATGTTGGCATTTTTTGATTGTTTTCTATCTTCTATGTAAGCATTTTTGCTTCTTCCTGTTTCTTGAAAGAAGAACGACACAGAAAATTTAGTTCTTTTGGAGAAAAAGCAAGAAATTTCAAAGATATGAGAAAGGAAAGTTGGACTTGTTCATATCATCGAGTTAGCAAAAGTCGGTGCATATTTGGATTTTGTGGCAATGTTGTATATATATTTTTTTTGTTTTCCGGGGGGACAATGGCCGTAGAACTTACGTTTTACTTCCGATAGGTTTCGAACCCCCGCCTGTCGCTGGCAATGTTGTATATTCTTTTAGCGAGTTGAGGTCCCTTTTATGTTTAAAACTGGGTTTGGTGTGGTTTTTAAAGAAGGTTATGGTTGGATTGGCGGTGGGTTTTTGAATTAAAAAAAATTTTTTTTTTTTTTTGCTAGAGTGAAGAAAATCTGCAAGAAAATGAATCCCCAATTACCTTGTTCGTCTTCCTTCTCTTCCGGCTCCTTCTTTCATTGGAATCCCTTTACCTTGACACTCCCTCAGCTCTGCTTGCTTTCTCAAATGAGAATTCCATAATTCTTGATTTCATTATTAGTGTGACTCGTCAGTCTTGCCGCTAGCTAGGGACTCTATAGATATAACATTTATCATCATTAAACTGTTTCCCAAAAGTTTATGAAGCCTGAGAATCAATTCCTCTTCTTGATCAAATATGTTTTCGCACTTGATGTTCGGTGTTAGGTAATTCAGCTACCTTAGTATTTATATAAACTAACCTGCTTTTGTTGCAATTATCTTTCATGGGCCCTAGATCTTAATAGTTTGATTCAATTTTTGATCTTCTTCATTGGTCCAATGCTCAGGAAGAAGATGATATGACTAAAAAATTTAAAAATAATTATTATTATGAATGTATAGTGATTTTTTGAAAATATTCTTAATGAAAAAAACTTTTCCGATGAGAATGACCTGAAATCTTCATTTTTCGTGTAATTGGACCTAGTTGATCATCCGAAAAAATATTAAATGATCTTAAAAAATTAAAAAAATATACAAACAGACTTATACGGATAAAATAAAAATGTTAAGAGACTAAATTGACCATTTTACCTTTAAAAAAAATCAACAAAACTGTTTCTTTTATTATTATTATGATTTGAATATGAATATTTTAAAATTTTTAATTTTTAGAATAATAGATCTGTTAATAAAATAAAAAATACTAATCCCTCCATCAAGAATTGAATGTTTTATTTTAACTTACACACATATTAAGTAAGAAGTTTGATTTAATTCATTTTAAAATTGTAATGCCACTTTTCCTAATAAAAGTTTAACTAATTTAGAAATTAGACATTTATTTTTAGACAATCCAAAATAGAAAATGAGATGTTCAATTCTTTTCCCAATAAAAGTTGATCTAATTTAGAAAATTGCACATCCAGTTCCGACAATCTAAAATAGAAAATGAAATGTTTAATTTCAGACAGATGGAGTAATATTTAACTTTTTACTCATTAATGTTTTTATTAAATTATCCAAGAGTAAATATTATAAATGAAAATTTTAATTTTTTTTATTTCACTTAACCAAATGTAAAAATAAAATATTAAAACATATATTTCATTTCCGGTCAATTCTAGTGACGTAGCCCTCATGAAATTCGTATCATATGTTTTACTCTTTCGTGGGGCGTTTTCATTTTTACCCATATTAAAACAGTAATTTCTTATTTACCCAATTTTTCACAACATTTTACAATTAC
>JAOXNR010001207.1:0-10191 GCA_028571225.1 Parsonsia alboflavescens
ATTTTAGTCATTTTATAGAGACATGAACATTGTGTCTTAAGGTCCCTAATCTAGCCCTATTGAGATTGAATGATTTTGTGTCATTCTTAAATAGGAGATCGGAGAATGAATTAATTTTATTCTAGACAGCATTAATAATTAATGTAGGATTTAATTAATCCTTGAAATTAATTATTTAGGCTTGAATAAAATTAATTACTTATTTTATTTAGTCTTGCGCTACAATAAAATAATGAAGTGGATATTTATTTTTATTAGTCTTATAATTAATTTGGACTTCGGTCCATGAGATTAATTATTTAATGGGCTAAGAATAAAAAAAATATTAGGCTTCAATTAAAGGGGCCAGAATAATTATGTTGGGTCCATGATCCAAGGAATAATTATTGGACCTTTAATTAAATAAAAGGATTGTTGGGCTGTTGGACTCTTGGCCCGTAGAAAACCTATATTTCTGTTTTAGTTATTAAAGGATTATTTATTTATTTTGTAATAACTAGAAGAAACATATACGATCATTTCCGAAACCCTAGAAAAGAGAACAGGTGTAATTTTTCTCTCTGCAGAAAAATTACAGAACATCTGTTTTCTTCCACTCCACTCACAGAGATTCTCCGGTCTTCTATTTTCCTTTCTGTTCACCCAGACAGATAGGGAATAGATTAGAAGATCTTATGCAAGTAGGTCAAGACGTCCAGATCCATTCCGCAGGACAGATCTCCGCTAATCATCATTCCAGGTATCGTTCTCGAACTTCAATGTGAGAAAACTTTTTTAAAATCCTGGGACTCCGGATTCGTTTTCCTCGTGGATTCGGGATCTGGTTCCCCTTCATAAACTTGATCAAAGAGAAGATGGTCTCTTCCAAATCATTGAGAGGATAAATGACAGCGCCTATGAATTTTATCTTCAAGGTAAATATCAAGTTAGTTCATCTCTTAATGTTAGTGATCTCTCTCGTTTTGATGTAGATGATCAAGATTCGAGGACAAATTCTTTTAAGGTGGGGGGAGGGGGGGGGGGTTGGGGAATGATAGAGATCAAGCTACAACAATTCCTCCAGGACTGATCACAAGAGTAAGGGCAGCAAGGATGAAGAGGTCATTGGTGGCATTCATACAAAATCAGGAGGAGTTACTTGACTTTGAAGTCATCTTCAAGGAGACAAGGCTTGATGAAGAACATAGAAGGAAAGATTATAACTTGTGGGTGATTCAAGGCCTTAAGGATGATGATAAGAGGATTTTAAATGAAAACCAAGGCATTGGGGACCTTAGAAGTCAGGCTGGGAAGCCTGGGAATGCTTGGAATGAAGTTGGAATGATGCAAAACGAGTTTGGCAGAAGAGAGCACCGAATGGCCTGAGTAAGGCCATCTGGCCTCTACAATGATAGAGCCTGCACCAAATGCTCATTGGAAATTTCCAGTAGCAATCTGGCCCTCCCATCTAGTGCTTCCCTTTCTCGTGTCGACACCAGATTAGCCTCCCTCTACACACCCATATGCTATGTTTTCTAGAATTTCATCGACTTTCCTTCATTCCTTTTGGGTCTTTTAACCATATGTAAGACATATTTAGGGTTTCTTACTACCTACACTATATATAGTCTCTTATATGTAATTGCAAGACAATATCTTTTGAAAAACAACTATTCCATTGGAATCAATCCAAATTCAAGATCAAACTTGATCTTTTTGTGAGTGTTCTTAGAATTCCTCTTGGGGTTCTTAATCCACTGCACCTTGGACTTTCAATTACTTTGGGTGAGGTGTTGAATAATCTTTTACAAATCAAGAGGTTGGTTGTTGTAGATTATCCTACGAAGGTCAATCTAATCCTTATGTTACTTTGATTGATTTCTTGCTTGTATGAATATTAAAACCTTCAACCTTCAAGGAATCATATCAATCCTCGACATAGCTACTTGATTGAGCATGTCTTGAAGGTTGTAGTCACGCGCATTCCAGAGAGATTCTCTAAGATTTTCTACAGGTGAGGCTCTTCTTGTATTATCTCCTTTTTGTATTCTAACTCCTCGAGATGCTTTATTGGGGTGGTAAGGCCTGCGACCTTCATTATTTCCAGGATCTCCACCTAGAGGATTTTCCCTCAATCTTGAGGGTGGTGGTGGAAAACTTTTTTCTCCATTCCGTAGTCCAAGCTCCCTAGCTCATTGTCCATCTCTCCAAGATAGGGCGGAACTCCTTCAAATTCCAACATAGTCTCTTCTTCCCAAGAGACCTTCTAAAAAATAAAACAATCTATTCTTGGTGGTCAGCAATGACAGAGATATGGTTTCCCCTGGTCTATTGTGGCTTGGGAACATTGTTGTTATTATTCTCTGGATTCCGCCTAAAGTGTTTTGTTTGGGTTTGCCCTAGAGGGTTTGAAGATTGGATTAATGCTAGACAATCTAGAATGTGTTGGCCTTCTTGCGATTGTTTGAACAACTAGATCAGCAAATGTTGTTATCATTTTCTCCAAAAATGGGATCTTCTGACACCATTTCCTCGATACGTAATTTTGTCTTTGTGATGTTCATTCACAAGAGCATGGTAGCTCTCGTGTCGATTGTCCTTGTGTGATAATAGTTTCTTTTCCCTTTTTTTTTTATGTTTTTGTGGAAGAAACTTTCAATCAGAGTGTTCTTTCTACAAACGGCACCAGAAGTGATGGAGCTTGGAAACAATCCCCAGGTCAACCCCCACTATCCAAGCCGAATGTAAGAACAAGCAGAAAATTAAATCATCGAAATGGGTTGTCACCCTATGGAGAACATTGATGCTTAAGTCAGTTCAAGTAGTTAGATAGATGAATTGAAGTCACTTGTGTTCTTGCATGTTCTCTCACTGTGTACAACAATATTGATCCACCAATTTAGATGGAGTTAGCTTGTTTGAATGGATTGCAATTATCTGAGAGTAGGCTTATCGGATCAATTGTGAAACAATACCTCACCAGTTATTCCTAAAATCATGGAGTTTCAATATGGATGGATGTCTTCTCATTGCAGTTCTCTAAGAAGAGACCTAATAGATCGCTATCGGCCTTTAAACCATTTTTGTGGCCTCCTTGTTGACTTTTGAGTACCTCAACTAGCCTTCTGAAGGGTCTCAATGAGTAATTTAAAGCATATATCAATATGAAAGGGGCTATAGGTACTAAATCGTGGCATGAAAAGGATATATAAGATAAGTTAGGGCTGTCTGGATCAAAGGTCATAGTCTAGAGAGACCTTCTCCAAGCTCATAATAGGTTCGTATCCATTGACTCGAGAGGTCAGCAATCTACCTTCAATGAGGTTGGGTCGGGTTCTCGGTATCGAGGTTGAATTGTTTGGGTCATGCCCATTTCACCCATCACTAGGTATTGAAGCTTTTGCCAAAATGTTTGAATGAACAATATTTTCTTAATTATGATACAAGTGTTGAAATGAAAGAAAATTAATTAATCTTTATATAAATATAGGGGTGACAAAATGATTAGTCCAACCTATCTCATGCGCCATTCTTGTCACGATTCAACACATACATGTCTTTTCACATATTCATGATCCTTAAGTTACTCGTTGCAACCTCTGAGAAGACTAACTGATATACTCGGGGTCAGTTAGGAGGTTGCAAAAATGACTTCAAGGATGCTAGTGAGCTCCTATGATTATCCTAAGTGACATGCAAGGAAAAGACTTCTTTATGTATGGAAAATCATTAATTTTATACTTGATTGGCTGGTTACTGTCTCATAATTGAGCTGATATATCTATTTTCGTATAATACAGATCGCCTCAAACAAGGTAACTAAATGTAAATTTGTGGATTATTGATTCAGTATGTACACGATCAAAATACACATAAGGAACACAAGTGAATTGAATTCATTCTCTCCATATGTGAAATAACCTAGGCAGCGGAGTTCTCCTCAGGGCAATAACCCACTCCAGTGATCTAATCTACTTTTTTCTAACAAGCCCCATTGACAGTCGGTGTCACTTCGAGATCTTTTCTAAGCTCCATAACTTTTTTGAGCCGTTTATGGTAAAGAGACATTACGATGATGGTTTCTTCCAAAACACATAAAACAAATACAAACTGTTATGGCACAAGAACAACCAACTCAAGAACTACCACCTTGACAAGGACGACCACCACACAGAACATAGTTCAGCATCAAGATAGGTAGTGCCGAAAGATCCTACCTACAAGGAGAATAATAATGATATCGCAAATCCTACCAATCAAATAGTTCCACCAAGAGCTGCAGGCTCAATAATAATGCTCCGAAACCCTAAAGATTTCGAGGAATTCATGTTTTTGTCCCTTTCGACCTCCTAGAGTGTATAGTTGTGGCTTTAGAAGGTCTCTCGGGAAGAAGAGACTATGTTTTGACTAAGAGAAATGCAGCTCTATCTTGGAGAGATCAACAACAACCTAGAGGACTTGGGCCACATAATGGAGGGTATGGTGATCCACCGCTACTTTCAAGATTGAGAGAAAATCCCAAGAGTGATCACACTAAAAATGGTGAAGGTCGCAAAATGATCCTCCAAAATCAAGCAACTCACGGGGTTCAAATTCAGGAAGGAGGTTACACAAGGAGAACCCCACTTGTAACAGATCTCAGAGAGACCATTCGAAATGGTCGTGATTACAACCTCAAAGATATGCTCAACAGGGCAGCTATGTCCAGAACACAATGATAGTGAGCAAGACTAGGCGAGCGTGATAGCTTGGTAAGAACTTCTTCTGTGGAAAGGGATCCTCCTAGACTTAGCCTGATACAAAGAACTGATACTAGGAATCAAGAGGAGTAGCCTTTGACAACCCAAGGAGAAGAGCTCTCCACATAAATCACTATGGAGTGGCAAGAAGGAGATTTAGAGCAATGTTTATCTATTTCAACCATCACCCTTCCCACACATCCTAAGAATAGCTTGGATGCCTTCTAGATTCAAGGAACTATAGTTCATGGTGAAGAATGACGGAACCATCGAGCCTCAACTGCACATTGATGAGTATGTCTTGTATATGGAGATTTTCTAGTATCCTGATCATCTCAAATGTCGAGATTTTTTTTCCACATTAACGAAAAAAGCACAGTCTAAGCTCAAAGATGTTCCCGAAGCTAGCATCTTGTGCCAGACATAGCTAAAAAAAATTTTTTGAAGAATTACCAGAGCAGCAAGAAATGTGAGAAGGATATCAACGACCTCTTCAATATCAAGCAGACCATCAGTGAAAATACCAGTAGCTACTATAGTCGATTTAATGATGAGGCTGCTGAAATTGAAAAGAAGAACGACGCTATATACAACAAAGCTTTCAAATAGGGATTCTCGGGGAGGAGGGGTATGTAGCTGTTCAAATGGTAGTGGAAGTTGTGAAGAACGTCAAGGAGCTTCAAACACTCCTTAAAAAGCTCATTAAAGAGGAGGAGACTGTTGTGCAAAAAAAAATTCATGACTTTACTCTAGCTGTGGAGAAGGAGTCAGAGGGGAGTCCCAAGAGCCCCTAATCAAACAAGCGAGAAAGGAAAGATTTCTATTTGAAAAGAGGACCTTACGAGAAAAAGATGAGGTCAATTCCCAACCTCATGAGCAATCCATTAACAGCTTAAAGACCTAAAATCTTGATTGTAATGGAGCAAAAAATGAATTTTAAGGCCTCCGAGACCACTTAAGTCTCCAATTGAAAAAATGGATGTGACCAAGTTTTTCCATTATTAGAAGGATCTTGATCACCTGACATAAGATTGTTTCGATCTCAAAAGAGAGATTAATCTAGGAAGGTCATTTGCAGGAATGTCTAGCAAAAGCAATCGGTCCAGTCAACCCACCACCTACAAGAATCAATTCGCGACCTCCGGTTGGAGAAATGAGCTCAAGAAGCAGATGTGGAACCCTTGATAGTGTTATTTTAAATAGGGGACTTCTTAGTTCACATGATTTTAGTAGATGTAGGAGTGTTGTCAATGTGTTATACAAAAAGGCATTTGACAAGATAGGGATTGATAGAAGCTCGTTGCTGAAAATAGACATAGCCTTGAGTAGTTTTAGTTGAAGCATGACCTATGCTAAAGGAATCTTGAGAGTCCCTAATGCAGTTTACGTGAATGGCCAATGGATCATTAAGACCATGCATTGGCTAGTTATTGATGCACCAGGATCTTACAAGGTAATCATAGGAAGAAAAGGGGTTATGGACTTGAGAACCAAGATATCTCTTCTGAATTATTGCAAGAGAATATAGGTCAAAGAAACTTGGATTACCATCGAAAGGGGTAGAAAGGTAGCCTTCAAATGTTACCTTGTAGAAGGAGATGCAAAGACCTCCGGAAAGACCTTCAATGTTGATTTCATTGACCTACCTAAGGAAGATGATAAGTCCAGGATTCAAGCAACTGGAAAAGGAGAAAAGGTTTATCTCAATCTTGAATTCCTCAAAAAAGAAATAAAAGTTGGAGATCTTTTGCCAGCCAAAATCAAGGGAAAAATGGTTGATTCTCTCAAACAATAAGTCAAGGTCTTTGCCTAGCGACCAACCGAGCTTGAGGGAGTTGACAAAAACAATGTAAAGCACAAGGTCAGTGTAAGACCTGCAGTCAAGCCAATCAAATAGAAGAAGAGGACCTTTGCTCCCATGAGAAATGATGTCATAGCACGAGAGCTCCAAACACTTCTCGACGAAGGGAGAGTAAAAGAAGTATTATACCTAAAATGGTTGACAGATCCAGTTATTATGCCGAAGAAAGAAGGATCGTGGGAAATGTGTGTGGACTTTTCTACACTTAACAAATATTGCCAAAAAGATTTTTATCCACTCCTGAGTATTGATCAAATGGTGGACTCAATAGTAAGATACCAGTGATTATGCTACCTTGATACTTACACGAGATACCATCAAATTCCAATCACATCGGAGGACATGGAGAAGACCTTATTTATAAACGAGGTTGGGACCTGATGGAGATCAAGGATCGATGATATCATTAATTGAATCATCAAGGACGTCATCTATGGAAGACTTCAATGAAGAGAGAATTCATGGAAGAAAATCATCTATGGAAGACTTCAATGAAGAGAGAATTCATGGAAGAAAATCTGCCTATAAAAACCTATACTACAAGTATGGGAGCTCATGGTTGCCTTCTAAAAATAGGCCCTCATGTGATGATCAACAAGACTACTTGTTAGATGCAATGAGGGTGAAGTACAAACACTTGTATTTCAAATACTAGAATAAGGATTAGGATTAAGAAGGTAAAGATTTCAATGATGCAAATCCAAGATGAACTCAACTTGTTGATGACTCATGACCTTGAAGATGATGGTGGGAGGCTTCTAAATGAAGAAGAAGGCATTAGGGACCTTGGAAATCATGTTGGGAAGCCTGCAAGGATTGGAATGAAGTAAGCACGGGTTAGTTCAATGATGGCACGGCTTGCTGCGACAAAACAACGAGTTGGCACGGTGTGGAGCTGTGCATATCGCCGTCTGACAAGCTACAGTATAGGTCTGGCATCGGACACTATGTTGGATGGGTTTTCATCCTTCATTCAAGTTATTGTCTGCACCAATGTATTGTGCTACGCTTGACACTGGACAACACCCACTATACACACCTGAATGCAATCTTCGAAGATTGTTATTGTTTGTTCTTCTTTTCTTTTTGTCATTTGACTTATTTTTTGTTTATTTTTAAGGTCTTTCGACAGATTGCAAGACGAAATTAGTTCTTCTTATCACTTAGAATATAAATAACCTCTATTTGTAATTTGAAGAATCAACTTAAAAACATGTAAAAACTTTGAGTGATGAGTTTTAAAAGATCAAGCAGGATCATTCATGACTGTTCTTGAGCGTTCCTCATAGGGTTCGTAGTGCTAGATACGCCCTAAGAACATATGATGATTTTACTTAATTGGCATAACCCTAAATCATGATGATATTTATATCAGTATATAATTTACTTTAATGTCTTCGTTTCATTAAATAAATTATGTAATATCCTTAGAATAGTTTATTTCTATTCTTAAAATGTCCCTAGTGAAGTGTTATTGAGATTTGAATATCAATAACATGCTGAGACTAGTATGTGTTGATTGATGACAGCCGTCATGGATATGAGATGTCAAATCATCACATAGGTACACGTAGAGTATTATGTACTGGATTGACCCGCCATGAAATCACTTCATAGATTGTTATATCAGTGTCATGGGTGATTTCATTGTGATAATTATGTGTCATATTTTGACTTGAGGTCATCGAAGATTCCTACATGAAAGATTGCATACTTTGATATTGTCAAACGTCACTCTTAACTGAGTGGACAATAAAGGCATGGATTGAGTATGTCCTAAGTTGTGCTGTGGAATGTTGAATGATCAAGAAATTATTTGTCCCTCTTATATAACCATAGAGTCATGTCCAGGATTCTTGGTTGAGTGAGATTATGAAATGCATGGCCATGCTTGAATAAATATATATGAGATATTTATCTTATTTCGTCTAGTTAATCTACTCGGGGCTGAGAATTAAGCTATTCAACTTTACGAGTGTGAGACATTCCATGACTCGTGTTGAATTATGACTTCCTGAACAAAGAGATTAAGATATGTTATTTTATCACGGAAGGTTTTGTCGTGTCACTGACATTCTCGTTAATTGGATTGCAATAATGTGCTGCTAGACACCGCTTATTGTACATGACATAAATTTCGTTTATGTAAAATGCCAATTTTACGAGGACCTATTGGGTCACTCATTCAGAAAGCATTGTTTAATGGGTAGTATCTCATTTGGGACCTAAACGTACTTAGCCAAAGTTGTTTAGGCTAATCCACGAATAGGAATAATTTTCAACAAAGTTGTTATACACTTGGCAACCTGCTATTGGTTACCTACCAAGTTGGACCTTCTGGAACTTCGCTGATTCTACAACTTTCTACAAAGTTGTCATACACTTGGCAACTTGCTATTGGCTAGCCGCCAAGTTGGACCTTCTGGAACTTCTGTGGTCCTACAACTTTCTATTCAATTTGGTATCATCCTTGTTCTCCTATAAATAAGAAAACTTATAATGCCATTTATGAGGAGAAAAAAAATTCAGGTGAATGAATAGAAGTGAAAGTTTGAGAGAACAGCTCTGTAGAGAACAATTGAGGGTTCAGAGAGTCAAAAAAATGAGAAAAACGTATTCATGATTGGATCTGGCAATTCAATCGTGTTTATTCCCGTTGCCTTGTTCCTGAGACGTACATCGTAAGCGGACGTTCGTGTGACGAAGTAGACATAAAAGTTAGAGATCTTTATTGGTGACAACAAACAAGAGATTCTGATATTCGTCTTCTATCTGAAAAAATAAAAGAAAAAAGGGATAATTTCATTACCCTTTCTAGACTCCCTCCGATCGATGCCTGGAGGAGGTCTGTTTGTGGCCTTCCTTTCAATTATTATCAAAACCAAATTCAGAGTCTTTAGACCAGTTATATGTGAAATTATGATGTCATGACATGCCTATATGAAGTCAGAATTCTGTTAAACTTGTTTTTCAATATATTTTCTGTAGTTTAGAGAATCATATAAATCACATATGATAAAATATTCTGGACATGTCGATGCGATTCCAAGAACGGAATGGTATAGTGCTATAGTTCTGGAAATAACATTTTGGAATGGCGCTCAAATCAAAGTTGATGCAATTTCGTTCACAGTTGGGTAGGTTCATTCCAAGGACTGCTAGGGCTCAACCATACACCCTGCAAGGGGTGCTACGCCTTTGAACCTCACTCGCTCAGCGGCTAGAGAGACAACTGCTTAGGGGCTACCTCCCTGAGAACCCCATTTTCGTCCAGGGCTTTAATCGATTCTCTGTGTAATTTTGTTGCTGTTGGGATTTATGCCCAAAAACACTACCAATTTTCTGTAATTTTTTATTTAATAAAATTAAGGTATTGTTTGAATTATTTCTGTGCATATATTTTTAATACAATAAGGTCTAACTTAATTTAAATAGGTGATCTATGTGCTGGGACATTCAGCATAGTAAGGTATGGATCATAAGGAAATTGTTCTTGACGCTTTAATGGAATTGGACTTTCCATTGAATAATGGTAATAACACATTAGTCTCCTTTAAGTAGGGTGACTTACCTTTAGTCATTGGGCAGTGAGCTCGGACTACATGTGTTAGC
>JAOXNR010001208.1:0-10191 GCA_028571225.1 Parsonsia alboflavescens
TGTTTCAGTGCTCATGAAGCCAACCAAGCGGAACAAAAATTCCGTTACGGTAACGGTTGGAGCATGCTTTAAGACGCGTTGCGAAGCGCACCTTAACAAATCCGTATATATATATATATATATATATATGCATTTGGCTCAACTTGGGGTTCATACTTCCATGACCAAAATTCAAACGTTCCTCTGCCAGAGTTGCTGCTTTCTTTAAGGTTCAAACACATTTAAGTCACTTCCTTTCCCCTTTTTATGGAGTACGAAGGAGAATATCACCAAAACCCGGTAAGTGAAGATCTCCATGAGTACGTAAGACATAATCTCAATCATGACACTTTAAAAATTTATTTATCTTCTTAATTATTCTCTATATAGTATGACCTACTTGCATTAGAAGGTCAAATCATATCTATATATATATAAATATATATAATATATGTGTGTGTTACATTTTATTCTGATTCAATTTTTTTATATTCCCTCCATCACTATTTATAATTATTATTTATAAATCATTTGAACTAACTTTTCTTGTTATTGAATATAAGATATTGTTATTAGTTTATAAGATATTTTATTGATTTTTTACTATTTCACTTTTCTATCTCTCTTTTTCATAATTAATGTTGTTAGTTTGATTAAAATCATAAATATATGATTATTTTAGGAAAAAAAATATTATATTAATTTTATTAAAATGACGGAGGGAGTAGCATACTTTCTCTATCCGAAATGAATATTGATTTTGATAAATTTTATTGAAAAAGTATGATTTAATTTATTTTAAATATAACAATATTAAATAATCCTTTGAAAAATTTTAATTTATTTTTTGGACAACCCAATACAGAAATAGAAACACTCAATTCTGCACATAGGGAATTGCATATAAATTCGTATTTAAAATAATAAATTTTTTTTTTTTAAAAAAAAAAAAAGGTGGCAAGAATTACTGGTTAATATGGGTGGAAATAAAATCCAATATAGTATTACTAAACATGCAGCATGCAATTAAAGTCATATATTGAGTACAGCAAACTGACTTATTAGTCCACGTACCCAACAAACAAAGGATCTCACAATAGATTTTTTTGTCCTCATCTTTTGCAGACCAACAATCCACCTTTCATATGCATTCTTCTTTCCTTTCATCATCTCCTCAATCCCCTTACTCCCTTTTACCCCCTAATCAAACCTTATACAAAAAAGTGGAAAATAATTATATCAAATTTCAAAATATATTTTCTCACTTCACTCTCCTATTTATTGAAGACTTTTTTGAAAAATTAGAAATTCTGAGAATTGTATTTCTACTGACATTGAGAATTTCACAAACCACCTTTTTGACTGATAGATTGGAATTTGGTAACTCTTTTGAGAGCATACTTATGGTGGTCAATATGCTAGCGCCATATTGAAGCAAAGGAGGGAGCCCACCAAAAAAAAAAAAACAAAAACCATAAATAATAAAAACAAAATACTCCCTCTAATTGAAATGTTCAGTTTTTCAGTTTTAAAATTGATTGTCTCATTCTTTTTTTAAATTTTTATTTAAAAAAAAAAAAATCACCTTGCAAATATGCGTGCAAGTCAAAGTCGCGGAGGAAAGAGAGTACAAAGAGCTAAAGCAAAAAAGTCTAAAAACTACCATCATCTCGCGTGTGAACGCGATCTAAGAATCTTCAGTTTCTTCATCTTTACTTTCCCTCTGCCTTCCTTTCCTCATTCTCTAATCACTCCTACACATGCCCTCTTTCCACCTCTCTTAAGTCCCTCAATCTTTCTTTGGAATTGCAGCAAATTAATGAGATTCTATTCTACTCCTAATACAAATTGAAATTGCACCGGTAAGGTCGAACCTCCCTATCCCGGCCGGGGAAAGTTAGAATGTTACAACACGCAAAAGGAAGAAAACAGAGAAGGAAATTAGAAAGAGAAATTTCCATTGCCATTTCTCTCATGGTCTAAAAATTATAAACCCCCAAACCAATAAACAAATAAACTTTACTAATGTTACATTTGTTGCTATTTTTTTTTTTTTTTCCTTTCTGGGATTTTTATTCTGACTGCATAACAACATTACAAGATCAAGCCATTAGCAATGGCCCTATTGGTATCAAGATGGGTTGTTTCGTAAACTGGCAATTCCTCGCGATACCTCTCCATACCAATGGCTGAAAGATTATCAAGCTCAAATAAATCAGAACTTGCACAACTTGCAGCATCGTCTTCTTCTTCGTCCACATCATCAACGTGATCAAATTCTTGACTTTTGATGTGGGCATCTCTCATGTCAATGTCAAGCTCCACCTTCTTCTGATAGTTTCTTAATAAATCTCTCGCAGCTTCTTCCACGCGACGGTTCTTCTCCATAATATGGAACTTAAGCTCCTCAGTTATGGAGTTTCCAATTTTCTTGACTGCCTCTAAACTGGATTTGTCATCGTACAATGATTTTTGTCCGCATGGCTGGCAATCTTCGTCTACAATCACACTTACTGGGTAGAACCGTACAGATCTTTTGGTGCCATTACTGGATTTTCCTCTCGAAGATGGTGTCTTGCTTAGGCATGATCTTGAGAATGAAGAAGCTGATGAACATGTGGATGCGTTGGCGGACTTCAACTTTCTTGATGGGCTTACATGTACATCCTCATGATAAACACCACCCGTTGCGATCTTGGCCTTCTTTGTACTATTTCCTGCAGTGAACAAGGAGTTGAGGAAGCTCGCAAGCCGACCACCAGGGGAAATTGGCTGCTTCACCTTCTTCAAATCGCCGTATATCTTTAAAGCCCTTGACTTCGTCTTCACAAAGCCCTCTTCTTGTTTGGGCTTCGGCTGTGAATAAGAGTGATCTCTTCTGTCGTGGCGATCATAATGAGTACCGTACTCCTTGACATATTGTTTGTTGAATTTTTCAGGCTGAACAGAAACGCTTGTTCTGACGGGCTTAGGTTTTTGCAAACCGTAGCAATTAGATGACCTGGAGGAAACTCCATAAATGGATTCGGTTTCAGAAGATGAAAATCCTCCACCGCAGCTGGAGTCAGAGGAGCTGGAGCTGGAGTGGAAGAACATGGCATCAGGATGATGATGATGATGATCATTTGGGGACTTGGTTGTGGACTTTCGTCTAACAACCACTTTCTCGCTAACCTTCTTCTCCATCCATTTCTCTATCATGCAGGCCCTTTGGAAATTGACCATGTCTTCCTGATCTTTAAAGCTGCCATTAATATTACTGTGCTTCTTCCTCATGGTTTCTCTATACAGAACAAGCTCCTGATCATCACCACCTTCATCAATAGAACGATAAATTGTATCAAGAAGTGTGGATGAAAAGGAAGGATTGGAGATTTCTCTCTCCCGTCGGTAGCAATAGGTACCCATCATATATATAGAGACTAAAGAGAGAGCTTTGAGTAGTGGTTAAGGAAGGGAAGAAGGGAAAGCAAAATAAGGATGAGGCAAAAGAAGACCAGTGACTGAACAGTAGTACTACAACTCAGTAGTAACAGAGTGTCGAGGAACACAAGAAGGGGTTGGGAATGATAATTTGAGGTGTCTTTACTGTCTGCTTAGGAAGAGTCAAAAAAGCTGCAAAAGAGGGGAAGATTTGATTAATGGAGGCAAACAATATCATGTGAGAGGCAATTAAGAGCTTCGCCACACATTTCAACAGCAGCTGAGCAGAGCAGAGCAGCGCAGACAGAGAGGGATGGACGACTTTGCTGTTGTTTTTCCTTCTTTTCTTTGCTTTCTTTTAGTACTACTAATTTGTTGCTGCGAGTGAAAAGCAAAGATGGGATATGGGGACAACGGAGACACGAGTCATTGATGTAGCTTTGATTATGGTTTACAGTCCAGAGAAGAGAGAGAAAGAGAGCTGATCGTAGTAGTAGTAATGAAAGCCAGAGGACACGCCTGGCTCTGCCTCACTGGGTGTGTGTCTGAGAAGAGAGAGAGAGAGAGAGAGTTGTTTCTTTGTTCTGTCATCTGTGCATCTTTGCTTTAGCTGCCGTTTATATGGACTCCGGAATAGACGAGAGCCGAGAGACGAGGTGCTGGGGAGCGTGGGGTTCTTTTGGTCCACGCTGGACACAATGCCAGGGTGGCTTTGATGACGTGGTTTCGCATTAATTACCCATATTATTACTGCCTCTAATTGTCGACTATGCATCAAATTCGAATCTTTAAATAGTTACTCGCTCCTTTCGATAATGTTTATTACTTCGTCAGGATATAAATTATTTTAATTATAAGTTATTATTATTAATTAATTATAAATATTTAAAGGTATTTTTTTTTATATCACTATCATCTAATGATATACTCATAAAATAATATTCACATAAGAGTGAATAAAGGGCATTTTTTTAAAAAAAAATTATCTTTATTTTTTGTAAAATTCCAGCTGGTGATTTATATTTAATAATTAAGTGAGTATCATTTATCGAGTGACTTATATTGTTTATGCACTTCAAAGATAAAAAAAGTAAGTGAATCTCTTATTTTATCCTGATTTTTTGTTTTTTCTAGATTTTTCCAATACCACTTTATTATTATTCCACTCCTCATTTTAAAATCCACCAATCTTATTAACAATGAAGGATTTTTTTATTATTATTATTGAAAGAAGAGAGGAGAGAGAAAGGGAGGAGGGGGGAAAGCATGGAAGAGTAGAGAGTAGACATGAGATGATGGTAAAATTCAAGGATAATAATAAGAGGTAAAATTGTTTAAAAGAAGTAATGTTATTATTATTGGTATGCATTGTCAAGCTTCATGTTCTACTAGATTGTTCCTTTTGTTCAATAGGCTGGCTAGTGTTTTCTTGTTTCTGATTTGCATTCAAGATGTATTGATTAATTTGCATTTTGCATTTTTTAATTTAGAAGCTCTTCCAGCAAGTATTAGTTAAGGTCAAACACTAACTAAATAGTTAGTAATGATTCTGTAAAAAATTTTGTCTACTAATAGGTTAGGTTAAACAAGTGGGATGGCTTCAAGCCCTTGGAAACATTGATCTGAATGAATATTATTTGCAATCTTAATTTATGCTCAGGAATTGGAGATTTGAAATTGGTTTTGGATGATGATTTTGATCTTATAATTGAAGATTCATTGAGTGACACGGGTAAGGTTTTTTACGGTTTAGCTTCTAAGTTCACTTTTTGTTATTGAATGATTAATTTTAACTTCTTTTAGTGTTCAAGGCAGCAGCTGAAGACGTCATCTACGATGAGCATTTTATATCAAAGAGGAACAAAACTTGATATCAAATGAACAACGACGAGCAATCTACGATGCTTCTCTAGAGAGGAGTTTCGATAACGAGCACTTTGACCTCTTCAGCTGCTGCCTTGAACACTAGTAAATCTAAACTCGAATGCCATCAAGCCATACTTGAAAAAGGAAAATAAAATAGGAAGACTGAGGTTTTGCATCTCAATGCTTGACCAAAGCAGCATACCAGGTTCTCCAAAATTCAGTGGCATATTCAATATTGTTCACATCGATGAGAAATGGTTTTATATGACAGAGAGTTCAAACAACAACTATCGTCTAAAGGAAGAAGATGATCCTTTACGTACCACAAAAAACAAGAACTACATTGGAAAAGTGATGTTCCTAACCTTCCCAGGATTTGAAACTCAAGGAAGAGAGACTTTACATCTGGCTAACCAGCAAAGAGAAATAGTGTTAATCGGATTACTGGTACCATGGTGACAAAACCAATCACATCTATAACAAAGAACATAATGAGGTCATTCCTTCTTGAACATGTGCTGCTCGATATTAAGGCTAAATGGCCAACAGATGATGCAACTAATACTATATTTATTCAACAAGATAATGCAAGGACTCATATTGACTCCAATGATGCGGAATTTCGTGAAGCAGCTTCATGCAATGGCTTTGATATTCTACTTTTTTGTCAGCCAACTAATTCCCCGGATTTTACTGTCTTAGATCTTAGTTTTTTTGCAGTTATCAAATCATTGCGGCAAAAGCATCCATAGATGAGCTTGTTTTTGCTGTTAAAAATTCATTTGAAGAATTTTCTGTGCAGAAATAAAATTACATCTTCATGTCATTGCAGCTATGTATGAAAGAAGTTATGAAAGTTAATGGTTCTAACAACTACAAAATTTCACATTTTAATAAAGCTGCATTAGAAAGAGATGGTCATACTTAATATTTATATTTATATAGAACTATATATATATATATATAGACCTACATGATCAAAACAAAAAAATTATATATATATATATATATATGAATGTATATGATCAAAATAAAAAATTTATGAAACTAAATTGATCATTTTGCAAAAAAATAAAATAATAAAACTAGTATACATTCATTCCTTGACATGCTGATTTTGTACATATTACGCTTACTTGGACTGGGAATCAAGAAAACAAACCTTCTTTTGACTTAAATAGCGTGCAAATATGCCTTTAATCGATTGAAATTATTTTATTCAGTATTCAAAGTTACTCTTTAATTACTTTATTTATGCCGATAGTTCATACTTAGTATATATTGCTAAGATTATTAATTCTGGATCACAATATAATTTGAGTTTCGATGCTCATGGGCTCATTATATATATTAGGAAGGAGATATATATACCTCTTGCTATATTAACTCTATTTTATTTTACAGCTCTGAATCTACTATCACATTTTTCTACATCACCGATAATAAAGTAATAAATGCATATGTATGCTTTTGTAGACATATTTTATTAATAAAATCATAAAAGAATATACTAAACCCTATAAGTATTTCACCTTTATCCGGAAATATATACTCCCTCCATCATTAAATTTAAATTATTCTAACTAACTTTTCTTGTCACAAATTATAAATTATTGTTGTTAGTTAATTTGGTATTTGAAGGTTTTTTTTTTATGTTACTCCTCTAATGATATACTCATGAAATGGTATTTAAATTTTTGAAAAGTTAGGGGAAAAAAATTACCTTAATTTTTATAAAATAATGACTAATAACTTATATTTAGTGAGAAGAAGTATTATTTTATTTGATAGTATAGAAAATATGTGGTATAATATCGAGCCTTAGTTTAATCAATGTGCAAAAAAAAGGAATTGGCTCTATCAATTTGGGACAAAGTGAAAGGAAGTGAGACAATCAATTTGGACGAATAGTACAGATTAAAAATAAATAAAGAAGAAAGTTAACGTTGAATCTGATCACGAAGAATTATATACATATTTATTTTTAAACAAGGAATAAAGAAAAAGAAAATTTTGATACTTATAAATTAAACAGAATATTTTGAATGATCATAAAAAAGTACAGTAGTCCTAACTAATGTCAATGTCTTCGGCTTTACGCACTAAAAACCTTCCAATAAAACATTATAATATTCCGGGTGTGAATACGTGCGTCCGTGATGCACGTGAACGGCGGTGCCTCTTCTGCGCAGACATTCTCCCATTCACTCACTAAAATTATCATCATCCATCCATATCTTAAACCGCCCCTCGCTCCTCATCTCATCTCCATCGTAATATTCTTTCCCTTTACAGTTGAAATTCCCTATTTTTTTTTTTTTCCTTATCTTTATTATCTTTTCCGTTTGCGATTCCTTAGCCTCGAAATTCTAAATACTATAAATTTTTATATATTTATGCTTTACATGTATTTTAAGAAAATATATATATATATATATATATAACTTAATTAATTCTGATTTCACAATGTTAATATTTTTTAAAAAAGAGTTAACTTTGAATTTTATAGGTCTTCTTCTATATCATATTCTTAATAAACATATCTTTTGTTTGGATGACATAGAAGAAGTATTAAAATATCCAGATTCATAAAAGTTTAAAATGAAAAAATAAATATTCAAGTGCAACCGTGTCAACTATCTTATTTTTTTAAAATAATTAATTAAAATTTAATCAAATACCCCTAAGATTTAATTTACTGTTAATTGATCGATAGTTGACTAATAATTATATTTGTTAGCGTGCACAATATTATACACACTAACATTCCTCACTCTATATATATATTGGTGATGCCTGCAGTGTTCCTATCTGTCTCTGACTTTCGTAAATATGAAGAGAGAGATGAAATGATGATTGTTTTGTTCTGCTTTGGCCTTTGCCTTGCTTGTGCGGGTGGCTTCTCAGCAAGAGATTGGCAAGGCAATAAATTAACAAGGGATTACTACTAGCAATAGCCTATTTTCACTTTTCTCTTTCCTCATGTCTGCTCTATTCTTCCTTCCCTTCACTTTCCCACTTTCATTTCTTTAAACACACATTCACCTCGCCTCATCTCTATACATACATAGGATGTAAGTTCAATTCCTATCAAGCATAAAAGTTGACTCATTGAATGTAATGGTTAAATGGTAAGTTCTCTTTGAATTCCGCATAATCCGTGATTTATAACTTTCACGTAAATTAAAGTAGGAAGATATGAGACCTTATTTGATGGAGTTTATTATTTTTTAAAAAACTCTCTCTCTTATTGACTAAAGACCTCTTAACCCTTTTTTTTTTTTTTAATTCTTTTCAATATTAAACATTTTAATAAATTAAATAATTGTTGAACAAAATATATCCCTATTATTTTAATTAAAATTATATATTTTATTAATACTAAAAATAATAATTAAAAAGTCATAGACTCTAAATCATGGACCATGGATATGAAATGAGTCAAAACTCGAATGTACGAAGTTTAAGCTTGGTTAGTTTATATATTTTTTTAGGCTTGGTTAAATAGTTCACTTGAAAAAGGAGATTCCATTCGGATCATGGCCAAGTAGTACGTCATACATCCATCAGATTCCATGATGATAAATAGGAGGGTATGACATGCCATGATAATAACTAATTACGACTATATAAGAAATTAAAGTTTAATTCTTTTATCAAAAAATAAAAAATTGGTAGCGCAATCATCTCAGACTCAGTGACGGGTGGACGGACGGAGGACGTAGACTTGGTGCCATTCATGAAATGTGTTCTCCACTACCTTGCTAGAATTGATGTATCAGTATAAATACATTAAATCTCTCTTTTTATTTATTTATGTTTTAGAAATGCTTATACTACATAAATGCACAAATCTACTTTTAATATAATATTTAATAGAATAAGAATTTACAAATTACAATAAAATAAAAATTTTATTACCAATCCGACATTGGATTGAACACAAACAGCTTAATTATGTATGAAAGAATTTCGAATGGGGATGAACATGTATCTTTTTCTTTCTCTCTCTTCTCAACTTTTCAATAATTACATTTTTTATCTCTCAACATCCGACTTTAGCATCAGAACGAAATATTATGAGACATCCCCTCCCGTGAAGCCTTTTATTTTTTACGGGATCTTTGAAGGGCTTACTTGGTGATCTAATCAGAGTCCAAAACTATTGTCAGAATTCCAGATACATCAAATACCGTAAATGTTCTTTCTTTCTACAATATATATATATATATATATATATAGTCTTTCTACTATGTGCGTCATTGCATTCCGTGCCTATGTGCGCCAGACCAAACAAAGTTGTTTTGGTATGAAAAGGAAAAAAAAATTGTCAGGAACCCAAGCAGAGTAAAGCTACAACGACACACCGTCTTCCACTAGTTTGCCTCACCCACCGTCTTCCCCAGCACCCCGCAAGTTCGTCGCGCAATCAACATCGTTTCTGCTTTGCCCCTTCACCTTTTGCCATCATCAAAATCTGCTAACCCATCAAACCCACCTACACCATGGCCGATCTGCCATAATCAAACCCTAACCCCCGCCATCGTCATCTCCAAATTTGTCATCGTCTTTGAGAGGAAAAGAGAGAGAGGGAAGGAGAGATTTGTGCCCAACCCTAATCACCGACAATGCATTATTATTTTAAAAAAAAAAAAACCAAAATGGAACGAAATCGTTTCCGTTTTGATGCATAGGATAGAGCGGTGTGCAAATTCCTACATCTTAAAAAAATATCTCTCTCTCTCTCTCTCTATATATATATATATATATATAGAGAGAGTATATATATAGAGAGAGAGAAATGATAGTGTGTGCTTGACCGTGCACACTAATGAGTACGGTAGTTAGTCAACTAACGGTAAACTAAATTCTAAGAGGATAAATTAAATTCCAAAAGAATAAACTAAATCCTAAAAGGATAAA
>JAOXNR010001209.1:0-10189 GCA_028571225.1 Parsonsia alboflavescens
GGGCCTATTTATAGGAGTAAAAGACTCCTTACAAATAAGTAGTAACCTAAAAGGATTCTAATAATAAAATAGAAACTTATTACAAAACGAAGTGGTTTAGGAATAAATAATCAAATCCTAATAAAACTGAAAGTCTTCGATACGACCACCGTCAACAAACTTGGTCAATCTATAGTTCCCAACTCTAATCTAATGAATAGTGCATCGGAACAGTGCCAGTGAATAGTACCGATGAACAGTGCCGCCGGAATAGTGCTAATGAACGGTGTCGGTGAACAGTGCCTCAATAATAATTTTGTAAAATCTTGAGTGTTTTTCAACCAAATATTCCTACAAACAAAATTCAAGCATAGGGAAGTAAAATATATCTAAAATAACATAATTAAACTAAATTACATAAGATAATAGCATAAAACTTAGCATAATTATGAGTAAATCAGTGACTAAGGAGCAAGTCAAGGTTGGTGTGACTATCGAGAAAGTGGTCAATGGTGTTCCTCCTATGATGATTTCTGTTCCTTCAGGTAAGATCATCCATAATTATGGGGACTCACTTAATATAATCCCTTTTGTCCTAGGCCCCTTGATTTTAATTAAGCACTCAATCTTGCCTGAGCTATTTGTCTTTCCCTAGGTGGAACTCCTATTGGGACTGTTACTGATTATCTTGCAAGTCCATTGAGCATCCACGATAGAGAGAAGGCCTTCGAAGGTCAGGCACCCCTAGCTCGCAGGAAGTTCCTGAAGAAAAGGAAGAATGATATGTAATAGAATAGATCTTTACAAGGCTTGTTATGCCTTCCTTCATATCTCTTTATATATTCGAATGGCGATTATGTCATATACAATGCTCATTATGAGTCGTTCTTTTTCTTTTTCATATACTAACTGCTTCATGAGGTTTGTTTGTGGCCTCATTTTTCACATCTACATGTATATGAAAATTGATCAAATTTTTTGCATTGACTCTACTTTGTCTCGGCACTTTGAAATATGGAAAATGCTTGCCCAATAAAACTTGCACTTATACAAGCAAGGAAGAAATACTATCATGATGAGCTTCGTGGAGCTAGCATTTAGATAAGTCTGTGAAGCTCGAAGTGCACTTGCAAAACAGGAATTTGAATAGGTCATCAGAATTAATTAGTGGGCTAACCAGTAAACCTTTACAACTTTCAGATAGGTCGCTGGGCTAATCAATGAGCTTGTGTAGCTTGGAAGGCCTTAGGCATAAAATTTCTTTAGATGACGAATGTTCCAAGGCCTGAGTGGTCTCCCTTTGAGATCAGCGAGCCTGTAAGTTCCGCCCTTGTTAACTTCTTGAACCATATAAGATTCTTCATAACTTTCTTGCAACTCTGTTAATTGGCATTGCTTTCCAACATCCGACCTTTTGAGAACCATTTCTCCAATTGTAAAGTGTTTTTCTTTGACTTTTTTGTTCAAAAAATTTGTGACAAGTTTTTTGTACCTTCTATCAGCTTCCATAACTTTATTCCTGACTTCTTCAAAGAGGTTTAGGTCTGCCTTTCTCTCCCCCTCGTTTAAGACTGAATCGTATTCAGTTAATTTCAAGGATTGCATTCCGACCTCTACTGCCCTTGCTGCTTCTGCACCAAAACACAAATTGAAAGGTGTTTCTCCAATAGACTTTCTATTTGTAGTCTATAAGACAATAGGATACTTGGAATTTTTTCCAGCAAGAAGGTTTCTGACCTTCCTTCTCGAGCTCGGTGAGCCTTTTCTTGAGACCTTCTAGAATTGTTTTGTTTGCGACCTAGGCTAGTCCATTCTCTTAAGGATGAGCTACTAAGGTCAATCTCTATTCTATGTTCAAATTTTCACAAAAGGTCTTGAAGGGATCACCAACAAATTGTCTTCCATTGTCTGAGATGATAGCTCATGGAATTCCAAATTTTCATACAATATTTATCTAGATGAAAGACTACACTTTTGGTGAAGAAATAATTGTCATTCATTCCACTTCAATCCATCTGGTGAAATATTCTATAGCTACTATCAAGAATTGAACCGGTATGTCGATGCCCCAAATATCAAATGGAACCGATGTGTTGATAAATTGATGCCTTGTTGGTGGTAAATGTGACTTATTTCCATGCAATTGGCAGCTCGTGCATCTTTGTATGACCCTCTCAATATCTAAGATCATCAAAGGCCAATAATATCCAATCCTCAATATCTTTTTCGTCATGGTTTTGGCTCCTATGTATGATCCACATATTCCATTGTGTACCTCTTCAATGACATATTCTCCTTCTCCCTTGCTCAAGCATTTGAGTAATGGCCATGCGTAAGATCTCATGTATACTTCATCATCTCCTATCAGAACATAGCGAGGTGCCCCTTTTTTAATTTGGCGAGCTTCTTTGGCATCTCCTGGGAGCTCACCACCTTTGAGGAATTTGTAAATGGGGTACCTCCAGCCCGCTTGGTCCTCGATGACCAAGTTTTCCTCTTGGTTTATTCTTAGAGAATATAGCTGCTCCACCAGTAGCTCGGTTTTGGTGCCCGCAAGCTCTCGGTAGACTATAGATAGTATATCAGCCACTATATTTTGCTCTCTAGGTATTTGTTCAATGAGGAAGTCTTCAATTTTTTATGTTATATCTCTTACTTGTTTGAGATATTTAATCATGTTTTTGCCTGCAATTTTTCACCTTTTAAAGCTCTTTTAAGTCTTAGATCTTCTAAGAGAGCTTCATACTCGGATTCATTATTCAAGGTTGCGAAGTTATATTTCACAAAGTCAGTTATTCTCACTCCCTCAGGGTTGATCAATATAATTCCTGCATCTAAATTTTCATTTTTAGTGGAGCCATCTATGTACATGGTCCATACATTAGTCACAAGTTTCAGCGCCCCAATGGAACTCTCATACATTCTTCCATGAAGTTTGAGAGAGCTTGAGCTTTGATGGCTCTCCTCGGTTCTAAATCAATATGATACCCTAAGAGTTCGAAATTCCACTTCATCATCTTGCTTGACAGCTCAAGTTTTGCTAGAGCTTGCTTTAATGGTAAATTAGTCAATACTCTGATCAGGTAAGCTTCAAAATAGAGCTTAAGCTTCCTTGATGACATAACAATGCGGTACAGAAACAAGGTCAGAATATCTAATTTCAGGACCTTGCAATAAACGACTTACGTAATACACTGGAAATTGCAAACCTAACCTTTCTACTAAGAGTACCGAATTGACTGCCTTCTCAGTTACAGTTAAATACATCAAAAGCTCTTCTTGAGTCCTCAGTGAAATAAGCTATGGAGATTTTCCTAGGAATTCTTTTAGCTTTATGAATACCACTTGACAATCCTCCGTCCAGTGGAAATCCTTGGGCTTCTTCAAGACATGGTAAAACTTCTCTCCTTTATCAGCCATTTTGCTGATGAAGCGATTCAATGCTACCACTTTCCCCATTAGACTCTGAGCTTCTCTAATGCTTCTAGGAGGTTCCATGTCCAGGAGTGCCTTATCTTATTAGGGTTTTCATTGATGCCTTATTTTAATATCATAAAACCCAAAAATTTTCCTGCTAAAACTCCAAAAGTGCACTTTTCTGGATTGAGTTTCATGTGAGCAGCTTTCAATGTCTGGAAAGTCTCCCTTATGTCTCCAATAGAGTCACCTGCTGTCTTGGATTTAATTACAATGTCATCCACATAGACCTTATGCATAGCTCAATGGAACTCTGCCTCTGCATTCTTCAAGCCAAAAGGCATTTTGGTATAGTAGTAGGTCCCGACCTTAATTATGAATGAGGTCTTTTCCATGTCCTCCAGCACCATTGGGATCTGATGATATCCTTTATAAGTATCTAAGAAATAAAGCTATTGGTATTCAGCAGTTGAATCAACCATCTAGTCAATGCTCAGGAGTGAGTATGAGTCCTTCTGACAATACTTATAAAGTGTAGTGAAATCTACACACATTCTCCTTGTCCTTTCTTTTTTGGCACCACCACGGGATTGTCAAGCAATTTAAGGTACACGACCTCTTTTAGGATTACATTATTGAGAAGAGCTTGGACTTCTCAAGCTTTGACTTCTTTAATTTCCGGAGCGCAGGTTCTTTTATTTCGTTTCACTGGCTTGACTCCTAGTCTGAGTCCAACCTTGTGTTCTGCTATCTTTCTATCAATGCCTTTGAGGTCGGTAGGTCGCTAGGCAAAGACCTTTAAGCACTCTTTAAGAGAGTCAACGACTTTCCTTTGACCTTGGAATTTAAAAGTTCACCTATCTTTATCCCCTTCTCTGGGAACTCTATATTGAGAAAAACTTTCTCTCCCTTTTTGGTTACTTGGATTCTAGATTTGTCATCTTCCGTAGGAAGGTTGATGAAATCGACCTGCGAGGACACTTCCAAGAACTTAGCATCTCCTTCGACTAGGTAGCCTTCTGAGGCCACATTTTTTGTCTAATTCTAAGGTAATCCAGCTGTATCCAACTTGAATCCTCATGCAATAGTTTAGTAAGGAATTTCGACTTTCAGGTCCATGACCCCTTTCCTTCCAAGAATTGCATTGTAGGTTCCTCGGTGCATCAACCACTAAACAATCCATGTCCTTTGTGATTCCTTTACCATTTACATAAACTGCAATTCCCTCTACATAGGTCGCACTGCCACTGAAGCTAGTCAAAGTCTTGTCTGATTTTAGCAACGAGCTCTTGTCTATTCCCATTTGATCGTATGCCCTTTTGTATAAGACATTCACAACATTTCCGGTATCTACCATGATTTTTCGTACCAATCTGGAATGACACTGTGAGGGGGTCAGCATCTACTTCACGAGCTCGTTTTGACCTCGTTTCAATGGCATTGATTTCAATGACTAGAGGCCGCTGCAGGTGGTGGATTTGCAGGGCCTACATTTTTAGCTAGGAACTCTTGTGGGTGGCCCTCATTTATCAACCTCTTGATTTCTCGAGTGAGGTCGAAACAGTCCTCTATGAAATGGTTGTGGTCTTTATGGTAATAACAAAATTTTTCCATGTCTCTCTTTGCCAAGGGGGTTTTGAGAGGTCTCGGTAGTTTTAAGATTCCTTTCTTTTCCATAACCACTATCATTTCCACTCACGAGGCTATTAAAGGGGTTCTCATGAGATCGAGAACTGTCTTCCTCTTCTTATCGGACTGTCCCCCTTCTAAATGAGATTCTTTCCTATCTCGTTTGGATGTTTGTGTTCTCTAATGTCTCCCTTTGATTTATTTTTCAGTGGTTGATATGAAACCAAGAATCTTCTTCTGAATTACTATCTCCTTTGCTTTGATCAATTTCTTGATGAGTGTTTGCAGCTCCTTGATGGTCTTCACTAGCTCCTCTACTAGCATGAGAGCTACATACCCCCCTTGTAGTCCCTGTTTAAATTTAGTGATGTAGATTGCATCGTTATTCTGTTCAATCTACACCGCTTTATCCTTGAAACGACTATAATTGCTCCTGGTGCTCTCACCAACCTTTTGTCTAATGTTAAAGAGGCCATTGATGTCTTTCTCACATTTCTTGCTCCTCTAATAATTTTTTAAGAAAAACTCTTTTAATTAGGTCCAACTCGATATGCTTCCTTCTGGAATACTTTCGAACCATGATTGTGCTTTCTTTGTCAACGTAAACCGGAAAGCTCGGCACTTGACATGCTTGGGATACTGAAACATCTCAATGTAATGGATATACTCATCTATATGTTGCAATGGTTCCCATGTGGCATCAAAATACTTGCAATGTTTTAAATCCTTGGGGTATTCGAGTTGTGTTGATGGTGTGGACAAATGGTGATGGTTCTAATAGGTCCACATTACTCTGTATTTCACGGTCTCCATATCTTTCCTGATTCATAATTTGTACATAACCATGCTAAGTTTTATATCCATTTTATGTATCTTATCTAACTTAGCTTAATTATGTCATTTTAGATATATTTTACTTCCCTATGCTTTGATTTTTGTTTGTAGGAATATTTGGTTGAAACATTCTCAAGAATTACCAAGTTGGCATGAGGATCCAGTCTGAAATAGACAGTGGAGAGATGAAGTGCAGTAGTGGGTGCTTGAGTAGGACATCCAGTGCTAGACAGCGCATCGCATAAACCATTCGGCTCCGGACAGGGCATTGAATGACACACCGGATTGCTACTGGAAATCTACCCAAAATTTGGAAGGATTCATCCTACACCAGATAGCCCTAGCCGGTGCCTGACGACATTAACCATTTCGAAGACTTTCAATTTTATTATAATTTGATTACTTTCCAAAACTACTTCTTTTTGTATTAGGTTTCTGTTTTATTATTAAACTTTTATTAGGTAATTAGATATTTGTAAGTTGTCTCTACTCACATAAATAGGTTCTTTTTCATAGTCTTAGATACACAATTCAAGATTGATTTTTTAAGGATTTCCAAAGACAATGGGCTGATTTTCTCTTTCTCTTTTCTTATGTATTTTTCGGTTTTATTAATCATGTCTTGTGAGTAGTCCTCTTTTTCTAACAAGAAGGTGGAGTAGGTTATTTTGATATGGGATTGTGAGATTTGGTTTGTTTTTTCTATTAAAGATTTGATCTTTATTATTAAGTATTTTTGCAATTCTTGTTTTAATCTTATTAATTGTGTTGTTTGATTTAGCTTGATCATCTAGATTAATTTGCTTGATTATACTGGTAGGGTTTAAATATTATCGCTAAGATTGATAAATTCACAAATAGCAACAATTGTTTAAATTTGGTTTGGCTAAAAACTTTATTTGACAATAGAGAATTGTATGAATTAAAGCTACATTCTTTATGTAATTTGATGTCGGTGATGCCTTCATGCTTTGCAATTTAATTGATTAAATTTATTGTTCGCTATGATGTAGGTTTAATTGATTAAATTAGGGAGTTTATTTCTCGCTATGAGAAGTAGATCTATTTAAAGGATAGGAATTTGAGCGCTAAGACAAATTTTAAAACCAACTACTTAATTATGTTATTTGATCAATTATTGGTCCCACAGCAATTAACATACGGATTGTTTCTTGTTAACAGCTTTATCATCTATATTCTCCTTTTAAATTAGTTTTTAAATTCTTTGTTGATTTTGGTTTATAAACTCTTTCAAAAATTCCCCACTTTTGTTTCTTATTAATTGGTTTTCCAAACGACATTAACCAAAGGTGCTTTTGGGAGGCAACCCAAGAATAAGATTTTTTAGTTTTATTTCCTTTTTTTTCCATTTAGTAATTATTTATTCATTTTTATATTGTTAGGATGTAACCCCATTTCAAATTTTTAGGAAATAATCAAAACGAAATGAAAACGGAAGCTTTGCACAGGATGCACGGGGTGATGCCATCCGACTCCCAGGACATGCACCGTGTAGCACCATTCGGTGCCTGAGGCAAGCACTACATAGATAGTGCACCGAGTGAAGGACCGGATGCTCATTGAAAATTTTTAAAAACTGATGAAACATTCATCTGACACCGGACACAACCCAGCCAACATTGGACACAACCCAAAAACTATTTTTTACTCTTTAACCCCTTCTTTTGTTTCATTTTTTCCTTCTCAGATTCAAATTTCTCTCTCCCTTTCTTACAAACACCGAAACCCAAACCTTTTTTCCCTCCCAATCCTTCATCAAATCTACCATAAACACCATCCAAAATCCTTCCCTTCCATTAAGTTCATCCAATGTCATCAATCCTCACTTTTCTTTCTCTCTCTTCACCATTGTCACACCCATTTTTTTTCCACCCAAAACCTCACAGCCGAATTTCACATTGGGAGTGCTTGTTGATTCAACCAATTGCTAAGGAAGTTTCGTAATTTGTTCTTTAACCCTCTTTTCTATTTAGCTTTATTGATTTTTTGTTAGTTTGTCATTGCATTGCATTTTATTGTGACTATTAGAGGCAAATGAGCATTTGTTGATTGAAGATTCTTATGTTGAAGTTGTGGTTGATTAATTGTTATTGCATTATATTTGTTTTTTGTGTTATAGGGAGCTCAAATTTGTTGTTAAATTCATTTAATTCTTGAAAAAAATTTAATTGTACATCAAGAGTTTGTGAAAATGCCTAGGAGAGACAAGAGGTCTAGATCATCTAGAAGAGAAGCATCCCCACAACCACTAGCTCTCCTATATGATCACAAGTTTTTCTTCTTTGGAAAATCAAATATGGTTAGAAGAAAGAGCAAATCATTCACGGATTTTTGAACATACAATTGTTGAACCATTAGATGCACAACTTGGAATAACATCTTACTTCATGTTATTGGTTGGGATTTTATCATTAATCCTCCTGAAATTTACTATCCTAATTTAGTGGAAGAATTTTATGCTAATATTTCTAATAAATCCGTTAATAAACGAGACACAATTGACACTTATGTTAAGGGGATTCATATTCATTTTGATAGAAAATTTCTTGTTTGAACTTTCCATCTCCCTAATCTTGGTCATTATCCATTCCATGATAATGAGAAAGTGCCAATGGATGAGGAGTTTCATTTTAACACTGCTAGACATAATTTAAGTCTAGATTATTATGCAGTTGGTAAGGAACGACAACTCTCCGCACTTCTTGTAAAACTATTAGATGAAACATGTCGCATTCTCACTTGCTCAATCATAATGTTTTTCCAAAAGCTTCCTCCTTGAATGAATTGCATTTCTTGGATATTTATATTCTTTATCACATGAAAAATGGATTAAGAAATATTCTTGAAATTTCATTCCCTGCCAACTTGATCCATAAAATGCGTAGATTGCTCATAGTACTCCTAGAGTTAATAAGGCTTTTTGCTATCCATTGTTATTAACCACTATTTTTCAAGCCTACCTTTTGAGAATTTTACAGATGTTAAATCTAAAGCCATTTTCAACACAACCACCATGAAGAATCTTAAGTATTCTTGTGGTAGTAATGGTATATGGCGTCATCGGAGCTTTTCATATTTACACCCTCGGGAGGAGCAACTCCAGGAGGAAGAAGAAATTGAAGCCATGGAACAAGGACGACATCCTCGAGATGTCCTTTCCTCTTCTACGAGACCATCCACTTCTAGGCGTCACCAATCCACAAGAGACATACTACGTCAAGTCCTTGCCAATCAAGAAGCCATAAAATCCCGGTTTGCACAACTTAGGATTCAAATCAATCATCGGCTCGACACTTAGGACACCCGCGTAGATTCCTACAAGGAGCTTCTTCGTATACTCTCTCGTAGAGGGTGACTATATCACCTCCCTCTTTTTATTTTTCTTTTTCTTATGTGTTTTTAGTGTCATTAAGTACAATGTCAACTCTAAGTATGGGGGCGTGTGTTGTCTTTTATATGTTTTTTGTCATTTTTTTAGTTGACTTTTTACATTTTTCTTTTATTTTGCATGTTTTTATTCTCATTTATGATAATTTAATGTTTAGAATAGTTTTTTTAAAAAGTTTTTGGGCCAATGATATAATTATTAATCTTTGAATTTGCACATGAGATAGTTGAAACCTCATTTGTTTCATATTATTTGAACTTCTCTTTCATTTTACAATCCCAAATATCTTTTTGAACTAAATTTCACACAACTTTACTAGTTGAAACTTGAAAACTTGACGTTGAATCTTCCATAACTTTTTAAAAAACAATTTTTCTCATAAATAATCTTCATGAATCTTTTTATGCTAAAGAGAAGGATCAATTGAAAGAGTTGTCTTGATTTTGACGTTCACTTTTAGCCTCATTTTTGTCACTCTAGAACTTGTCTTTTTACATGCTCGAGGCGAAATCTATAGAAACATGGTTAACTCTTAGATGACATAAAGCCTTCTTTGACTCGTTTATACCTTTCTTTCAACCTACCTTTTTACATTATATCCCAGGATCCTTATTTGAGCCTAAATGAGAACAGTTTTCTAACTATTCTATTTTTTTTATTTTAAATCTCATTATTTACTCTTCTACCCTATGTTTTAAATGTTTTTCAGAAAATAAAGGTCACGTTCTTTTGAACTCCTTTATTTATTTATTTATTGAAAGAATTGAATGTTTGCTAAGGGTTAAATCATTGAAGGTGAGATAAGGATATAAGGAAGGTGATGAATGATATATATTAAAAGAAAAAAGAAAAGGAAAAGTGCTTTGATTTGTATTATATATATATATATATATATATATATATATATATATATATATAGAG
>JAOXNR010001210.1:0-10188 GCA_028571225.1 Parsonsia alboflavescens
CTGTAGCTCATCCCCAAGCTAATGGCATGGCTGAGTTCACAAACACGACCATTTTGGGAGGACTCAAGAAGAGACTCACCGAGATCGAGAAAAAGGGTCAAAACACTGACGGGCCAGACGAGATCCCAAGTACTATGGGCATATAGAACCATACCAAGAAAGGCTACTGGAGAACTCCATTCAGCTTGTGCCTTGGAGCAGAGGCAATAATGCTAGTTGAGGATGGAATGACATCTTTAAAACTGACCGAATACAAGTTAATCTTAAACAAGAGGGGGAGAAGGGCAGACCGCAACCTCCTCGAAGAGGTCAAGAACAAAGCAATGGAAGCAGATAGAACTTACAAAAGGCAAATAACAAATTATTTCAATAAAAGAGTGAAAGGGAGATATTTCACGATTGGAGAAAAGGTCCTCAAAAGATCGAATGGTGGCAAACAAGGGCAACTGATGAAGCTGCAAGAAAGCTGGGAAGTACCTAACATAATCCAAGAAGTACACAAAGGAGGAAGCTACAAGCTTGTTGACCTTGAAGGAAGGCAACTCCTAAGGCCCTGGAATGCTTATGCCTAAAGGACATCTAAGACGTTACAGACCTCACCGAAATGTCAATCAAGCTCAGGAGGAACGGTCTAAAGGACCTCACCAAGCATAATAGCAACCTCAACAATTCAGATTCAACAAAGCACAAGATTAAAGCTATGTTTTTAAGGCTTATATTGATACTATGCCCATGTGATTTGCTATTGTACCAAAAAAAGTTCAAATATATTACGCAATTGCTGAAAAGTTGCCAATATGAAGCAAGTATGAAGCTCAAATCATTGGCAAAAAGAATGAAGCAGCTGTATAAAAGAAGAAGAAAAAAAACCACAGAAGGCCACAAACAGACCTCTTTAGAATATTCATTGTACTTGCAAAAAATAAAAGTTAAAAGGTCCTATTCTATTACAAAATATCCCTGGCTAACTAGGGAGGCGAGTAAGACCTTGAGCTCGAGATCTCAATTGGCGAGCCCAGAGAAGGACTATTAAGCATATCGGTTATCTCAACTCTACGCTAGGAAGCAGCCCGAGTCTTGTGAGCCACTGGCAGCCCTTCCTCAACGTGGTTCGATCCTGCCCCATCATGGCCCGGTCCCCTTGGACCATGGCTCAGCCCTCCTCTGCCTCATCGGTAAGTTGCCTTAGTCCTATGACCACCTCGGCTCAGAGGAACATAAAGCCCAGTAGGAGCAGCAGGGTCCTCAAGGGCCAGAGTTGAAGCAGATCCCATGGATGAGGAGACCATAGGGAGGTTGGCAGCACCTGGTATGAAGAACCACTTAGCCCCTGGTCCTTAGAGGTCAACCCCGAAGAGCCAGTGAACGTCCCTCAGCACTGCTAGAAGGAAAACAAAAACCGCTAGTAAAAAAAATAAATAAATAAATAAGGGAGTTGAGTTTAGGAGAGCTGCTTATTGGAATAGGTAATCCTCAGGCCCGCCCTGACTGTGGAGAGGTTGTATAACACCCTCCTCACTAAGCCGGCAGTACTTAGGAAAGACATTGGCTAGACCAAGGAATGCACCCAATCTTGGGCCAACTGAAAGTAGCAAAAGCTAGCAGGAAATCCCTGTCCTGTCTAACTGCCAGGGGTAGGAAGGGAAGCTCGTTGTGAAAGACTTGGTTCAAGTTCCAGTCCGATACCTCTCCACCAAGCTGTGTGGAAGACGGGAGATAAGAAAGGGCCCACTATCAAATGTTGTAGAACTAACCTCAAGTACCCCTTAGAGGAACTGAAGACTGATGGATGCTCTAGCTTAAAGAAGCACTTGAAGAGGTTCAGAAACACAGGAACTCTATAGAGATGATAGGTCGCTATGAATGCAACTATCATCCGGATAGAGTTGAGGGTGAATTGAGCTAGGGGTACGCCCCAGAAAAAGACTATGTCCAAAAACAGAGAAAGGGGGAAGGGGTAAAGAAGTCCTCCCTAGAGGCTGGAGCAATGTAGGACTATGCTTTCAGCACGCTTGCTGAAAGGGTGCTCAGCTCCAAAGGCAGCGGCGACATCGCCGTCATTAGCGTCCATCTCCATTTCGATCCATGCTATATCGATAGGATCTAAAGAAGAAGCCTGAGAACTGGCCCCAAGCTTAGTTAGGTCATAAATCAGACTGGGCATGGGGAGAGCCCGGATAAAGAGAGGGGCATCATAGAAAATCGCATTATCAAGAGTTTCAAGCTAGGAGGGGAGATGGTAGACATCTTTTGGCATAAAAGGTTTAGGCAAAAAACTCAGAATAAGAAGAAGCAAGGGGGGGAGGCTGACGCAAGAAAATGAAGAAGTTGCAGAAGAGTTCAAAAGTTTCGAAGAGCTTTTAACATAAGTGGTTTTTAGGCCTGTTGAAATTCTTAGTAGAAACCAAAAAGCCAGAAGTAGTTCATTTTTCCTTGAGGTAGGTGGCGTGACCTTTCTGAAAACCAAGAACTCTTTGTCTTCCCTCTGACAAGCTGAAGCAGGACAATTTCCCCAAATCTGGAGCAGGCTGTCAGTTCAAAACCCAAAACACGCTTCAACCTCCTCCTAAAATAAAAGTGGGCCATTTCTTTAAGTCTGGGACTGTAGGATAATGCTAAAAATAAGGTGGACTAAGACACCACATCTTTTCTCAAAAAATTGCTGTTGCGAGAAAATAGCACAACTTTTCAAAGATTCGCGACCTCAAGATGGTAACTCTCAATTCTGGAAGGTCAGTCTCAACAGCAGTTACAAGAAAACAGTTTGATCTTTCAAGGGTCTCATCCTAGAGATGGCAACTCATAATGCCTGAAGGATAGCCCCACAGCTTAAAGATGGTAACTCTAAATACCTAAAAGTCAAGCCCATGACTTAGAGATGGCAACTCATAATCCCTAAAGGTCAGGCCCCTGACCTCAAGATGGCAATCTTTAATGCCTGGAGGTCAGACTCGCAACTTGGAGATGGTAATTCTTAATACCTGAAAGTCAAAATGGCGAGTCCCGAAGTACGAGTGAGTAGGGACCTCCTACCATCGACCTCCCAGGTCACCAACCTCTAGATGAGCACAACAGAGGCCTCACCAAACCACAATGTATGACCTCGTAAGCGCCGACCTTGCTCATGTACCTTCCATACTGCGACCAACTGTGCACAACTTCGCTTGAAGCCAAAAAATAATTCGCTAGCTTGCAGCTCTCAACCAGAGATGCAGATGGAAAGGTACCAACTAAAGCTAGTCGTTACAAAGAATCGACGACATTAGAAGGCTACCACTTGAAGATGGTAATTTAAGCATCAACGACCTCTGAGCTCACTGGGCCTAAAAGGGGGTAAGGATGGGTAAAACGGGTAAGACCCGGATAAGTTAACCTAATCGGGCCAAAGGCATCATGCCTTCAATATTTGAAAGTCAGACTCGCTAAGTCAAAGAAGAAAGGGTATCAACGACCTACTACCATCGACCTCCCAGGTCATCGACCTAAAGGTTACCGACCCCTTGAATGAGCTTGAGAGAGGTATAACCAGAGCTCGGCCCACAACCTGATAACTCCCAACTCGTCTCATAAATCTTCCATGCCATGACCAACGGTGCGCGACTCCTAATCACTCCCACAAACCAAGGACTACTCGGCGCAACCTCACCAGAAGAGATGTTCTAGACACTTAACATCTACATGGAGGTCGTGAAGTTGGTCCGATGGTTGGTTAGCGATCTCGTAGCTCTCAACAGAGACTTAAATGGCAAGATCTAATGTCCCCGGGAAACTCCATGATTCCAGGAGCAATTGGCGAGATTCAACAGAATCCTATGGTTATCCTAATGCTCTACAGTTACGTAATACAGAGTAGAAATCCAGTAGGTAACAGACCTTCTCTTTTTACTACTTAACCAAAAACACACAATCAGTCAAAGGACTAGGAAACTCTGGAATAAGAGACTCTTACGCTTGATAGAGAACTGTCCTTAGCTTCCATATCTGTCAGATATACTAACTTAGGCATCGGAGCCCTTCCCTGGGCGACAGCCCCCTCCGGTGACCTTTTCTCTTCATTTTCTCAGGCTGCTGACCGAGGAGCTTCATTAGGATCTGTGGCGTGACCTAGAGTCCATTTCTGACCCCATCAATAATATTTCAGATATTTTGCTTCCGTAGATGATATCATTCCACTATATGTACTATGGTCCCTATATTCGGTAAAAGTATGACCTACATTAATTAAAGTTGGAATTATATGATGTTTTGTGGGATAATATTAACCAGAAAGTAATTGTATGGCTTAATGGCGGCATTACCAAAATAATGGGTAGTTAAAAGGGGATGAAACATGATAGTATTGCAATGCTGAATTGTTATGTATTTATAAGGAAGAACACTATCTAACATATCATGGGTGGAGTTCATTAACATCTAGTTTAAATTTTTTATAACTTAAACCTTGTTCTCTACAGATAAGTTTAAATTATGCACCTCTAACACAAGAACCCCTCGTAAATACAACAATATTATGAAAAATATTATCTATTTCTTCTACAAATTGGTTTCCACTTTAAAAAATTAAATTCAACACAAGACAAACACATCTATTATGAAAAATCTTTCCATCTAAAACTGGATAACTTTCATTCTTAATAATTGGAATGAAAGAATCATTGTTTCTAGCATTCTCAAAAGAAATACAAAAATTCTTTCCAGAGTATTATATTCACGACAAGTAGATAAAATATGATTTGCAATAACAATACCGGTGTCAGGAGGATCAAATAGTCTAAAAGTTAGGATTCTTTTTTGAAGAAGCCAAGCATGGTCAATCCACAATGACAAGTGATACACAAATAATTTCAAGCATTTATACCAGTCCAAGAATAACAAGTAAGAGCAAACACAAGTGATACACAAATAATTCGAAGCATTTATACCAGTCCAAGAATTTCAAGTAAGAGCAAATTTCGTATCTTTTATTGTAACTAATTCATTAAATTGTTCAAGAAGACTTTTTTTGTTCTTTTTTCTATAACATGTAAAGACATCACATCTAAGTGTAGATCTAGGAATTCTACGAAATCACGATTGTAAAACACTACAAACAACTGTAACAAAATCATCTATTTCTAATATTCCTAAAGGTAGATGTTGTGCAATTACCCACCTAACAAGTCCTTCCCTAGCAAGTTTTTGATCAAATCTAAAATTATCAGTTACTCCCCCCCAGTTACTTTATATGACTTTCCGCAAAGTTTACAAGTTGTTTTGTCAGCTACTTTGGTAAAATAAACTCCATACTAGTGATGGTTTTTTTTATTCCAGTCTTACTTGTCATTGAGCAAGATGAGGGAGGACGACAACTAGTGGATGGTCTGGATTACTTCTACATCATCCTCATTAACATCATCACCTAATGGTTCCACTTCTTCTAAATAACGCTAGAAATTTTTAAATTCTTTTTTTAATTATTATTTTTATAATTGAAAATTTTCACTTTATCAAGGGCATAGAGACACAATTTATTGTCATTTTTGTGCATCTACCTTCTTTTGAAGAAGTTAAGAGAATTCGAGTGAAAAGATTTGTTTTACAGTTTTTTAACTTCCCATTATTAATGAATATATTAACCAATAACAGAAATTTAAGAGTTAAGTTGAACCTTTCAAGATGAATTTTGGATGAAAATTTGCGTACAACATACATGATTAGTAACTTCTTGGGATCAATACGAGAGATATGCTATTTTGCAACACTATGACCGCCGCTAAGAAGATATTAGGCATTTTAGACAACCGCCACCAAATCAGCTGTCAACAAGTAAGGGCTCTGATGCCTAAGTTAGACAACCGCCACCAGCCACTGTGAAGATCAAACAACCACGGCTGTGAGAACTTTTTTGGAATGTCGAATCAAATTTTTACATGGTGGCATCTAGGGAACCGCTGCAATGGTTTCGTTTGTTTTGGTTTTGGCTTCATCAGCTATTCAAAGTCCGCGTTTATATCCCCATCATCGTTAAGTAGATCGTAGAATTCCTTGGTCGCTTAATTTGGCACTTGGTACAATACTAGATTATCATCTACAATCTCATTTCCTCCTAAATTCAATTCAATATTTTCACTAGTCAAGGAGTTTCCAGCCATCTCAAATGCATCATTCAACATGTCAAGTATATAAGATTCTCTATGTTCGATTCCATGTTTCCAGAAAGGAGAGAGGGAGCTTTCATCTATTATCTTGTATCCGGATTTCAACCAAAACTTAATAGACATAAAAACTTTTGTAAATGTTAACTTTTGATTTGGGGATTATCACGTCCAATAAGGAATGGTTTATTGGAGTTGTAACCCTAGTAGTAGTCTCATACACTATGAACTTCATATCCTTTTTTTTCTTTTTGGATCTAAGATTAACATGTGGAGATGAAATTATAAATTTAAGGTAGCTAGCCTTGTCCTCATTTCTCTATTTATTGAATCAATATGTTGCTCTAGAGCTAGAGAAGTTCCTTGGTTGGCATAAAAAATTCTCTCTAAAAACCCTCTTCTGCATGGCGGCACTGTCACTGCCACCTGACTATCAAAAGTGGGGTTTAAATCGTTTACCTCTATCTTCTCATATTTTTCTTCGTCTGATGTTACTTTTCCAATTAAGAAGCTTGAAGCCTATAAAGGAGAACCGACACTTTTCTTGACTGGTGATGGAGTTCCTCTACTTTCTTCGCCTTTCAAATTCACTTTGATCGGAAAATTTTTATATGGTAAGCCACCCATGGAGACGATCAGGAAGGAATTTCACAGTATTGGGTTCAAAGGCTCATTCAAACTAAGTTGGTTTGCCGTACGTCATGTGCTGATTACGTTATCTCTAGAGGAAGATTTCATGCGTCTCTAAATGAAGGGATCATGGTCTTTGATGGGTGTTGCCATGAGAATTTTTAAATGGTCCTTGGATTTTCACATTGCTTTAGAACCATCAATTGCATCACCATGGATCTCTTTGCCAGGATTGCCGATACACTTGTCCAAAATGGAAATTCTGTTCACTATGGCATCGGCAATTGGCACCCGTTAACGAGTTATGCTAACTCGAAACAGCGTGACAAGAATTTGTGTTGAGGTGGATCTGCCTATAAATCTTCCAGAACGGGTTTGGATTAATAAAAAATATGTGGGATATTGGCAAACTATTATTTTTTTTGACCTTCTGAAATACTGTAAAGCTTGCAAGGAAAATTGGCCATTCAGAGTCCACATGCCGTCATAACTCTAAAAAGGCTCAACCCTCTGCTTCTCAAAATCCGAGTCACAAAAAGGAGAAGGCAGCCCCGATTAAGCACAAGCAGCAATGGATTGAACGTGCAAAATCAAACATGCAGGTAGATGATACACCCAAAGTGGGTAATCAAGATAAGGAGACCTTGTTGGGATTTTTTCCAATTAATCTCGTTCAGTGGGCTAGATTAATTAATCATTGATTAAAGACCAGTTAATTAAGTGAGGTTTTAGGGCTTTTAATTTGTGAATATGGACTGGCATAGTGTTGGCTGACGGACCCAATCCGTGATGAGTGGACTGGGTTCAGACTTTAAAACGCTGAGTCTCCTCCTTTTGGCCCGATGATGATCCAGACCATACAGAGTCTGGTCAGCCTTTATGAGAGTCTAGGACAAACAAAAACAAGTGTGATCTTTTTACGTTAGTAAAACTCTCTGGTCTCTCATCTGCCAGAAAAACAGGCATACAGAGGGCTCAAAAGGGAGAAAGCTTCCAGCAATCAAGATCTGTGCTTCCGCTTCAAGATCTGCACATGGAATCGACATCAGGTATGTCCCGATTTCATTTATGCATTGATTCATGGGATTAAGGCCTTGAATTTCAGTCTAACATTTGCTATCAGAGCCTTTTCATAAATGAATGGGGTACTAGTTTTATCTGTAAATCATTGTTTTGATCACATATTATGAAAGATCTCGACGAGAGGAGTCCGACGATGGCCGGCCGACGTCCCAGAGCCGCCGCACGTGCTCCCACCCCCGGCGCATGCATGAAGAGCTGCGGCAGGATTTGAGATGATGACGTCAACCCTCAGCTTGCTGGCATCATCAACAAATCGGGTTTCCAGATTCGGGATCGGGTCGGATTCAGTTTCCGGTTCGGATGGGGGCTCAGATCGGGTTCGGGTTTCCGGAATGGGTCGGATTCCTGTTCGGATTGGGTTTTCGGGTTTGGACCGGATTGATGTTTCGAATCGGGTTTGGTTCCGGGTCGGATTCAGGTTTTGGTATGACTCGATTTGACAAAAAAAAAAAAAATTTAGACCACCTTTGACCGGCACGTGTAGGTGTTTTTTGGGTCGCTGTGAATGGCATTCTCTCGGTCTCGTCAAGCTCTTTCATCCAGTTCTGGTTTCGTGGTAAAACAGTGATATTAAGTATATCAATTATGGAAAGAAAGCATTTATTACTTGATATAATTGAGTAAATTAGTTCTTTGATTTATGAAATCATCACTCTTGACCATACTAGCATGTTATGATTCTGTTTTATGAATATTTGGGCACGATAATGTTTACATTATTGTGATGTTTGTTTGGATACATGTTAGTATTGTGCAATGAATAAAGTGAGCATGCAATGATTCAATTATGCCCTTATTGTTATAAAGTGTTAGGTTGCATGCATATTGTGTGTCAGGCATAAGGTGAAGTCCTTGGTATGAAAGAGTTCTGTAGGCTTGACTGGGTTGTGACTGCCAAAGTGGCACGCTCAGTTGGGTTTACAGAATATCAGTCTCGTACTGTTAGGGATGTCTCCTATACTGTTATACGGTCATATTCATGAAAGAAATGATTGGATAATGGTTTAGGAGGGATACATGGGCAACATGCGTGGAAAGTGATTGGTCTGAGTGGTTCATACACCTAAAGGTGGTGAATTTTTACGAGGATTGAAATACATTTTCATGGTTGTTGTTCATGTAGAAAGTGCACAATTATTTGTTATGCTTTCTGCCCAAAGGTAATTGTATGATGAAGCATGTGTCTTTCTAATTTTGATATTGACCTTACATGTTTTCTTATATGTTTGCTGTTTTAATTACAGTTACTTTTTCGGTCAATGGTAATACTATTACTATTGAAATCTTAACTGGTTCAAACTATAAAAAATGGAAAGAGGATGTGATGTTTGGCATGGAGCTGGCCAATGTCCATACAGCTCTCATTCAAGATTAGCCACCAACTCTCACTGATGACAGCATTGAAACTGATAAAGCAAAAATGGCTGAATGGAAGACAAGTAATAGGATCTCCTTACTGTCTATGAAGATATCTGTTCAAGAACATCTTAAGGAGACATTGCCAGCAGATTGCACAGCAAGAGGGATGCTTGAGCATCTTGATGCTGTGTATAAAGTTTCTACGAATACCGAGATCAGTGCTCTTCTGCAGGCCCTGTTTAATATGAGGTATGATGGCATGAGTGGAGTAAGGGATTATATCTTAAGGATGGTGCACTTATAGTCCAAATTAGAGGCATTACAGATCACAATCCCTATTAAGGTCATTGTACATCAGGCTTTGAACACTCTACCACCTGAGTTTGGAATTATCAAGACAAATTACAATTCCAGAAATGAGACCTGGTCTATCAAGGATTTGATACATAGGGTGGTGGCTGAGGACAATAAGCTGAAGGGTGAAAAAGGACATACAACATTGTACACCTCTAGCATGAGTGATAGGAAGGGTAAGAAGCCAAAAGGTTCTACCCATAAGGTTACTCCTGTCACATCCAGTAGTGCAAATAAGTAGGGGTCCAAAACGAAGTCGTTCAAGGACAAAGATCGCTGCTTCTTCTACGACATGAAAGGGCACATGAAGAAAGATTGTGCCAAATACAAGGCTTGGTTAGCCAAGCGTCAGACATCAGATGATAACTCTATGGTTTATGTTTGTGAATCCAATTTATCTGAAGCCCCATCCAGTTCTTGGTGGCCAGATAGTGGAGTAACTAATCATGTTGCTTTTTCATACAGAGGTTCAGAAACAGGAGGAAACCAAATCAAGATGAGTTGCAGCTGGTGGTAGGAGACAACGCCAGGGTGGAGGTCGAGTTCATTTTAGATGTCATTTTGATTTAAGACTCTGGTTTTCAATTGTTATTAAAGAACACTTTCTATGTACCTTCTTTTAGAAGGA
>JAOXNR010001211.1:0-10186 GCA_028571225.1 Parsonsia alboflavescens
TCATCAAATCTTCTTTCATTTCCACATTTACGATGCCTCCTTGGAACTGTACTCTTTCTTTAGTTCCTCCTCTCGCTCTATCAATATGGTTTCAAGTTCAACCAACTCAAATTCTTTTTCTTTAAATGAGGAAAATAGAAACCTCGGGATGGCTCGGGTATTGTAGAATTTTCAGTAACTTTCCCCCCAACGTTCGTCTTTGTAATAGTTCTTTCTTAGTAATAGATAATATTTACCTAAATTTTCTTTGTCGAAGTTCACAGGGATATCTTCATCATTACAGCTGACATATTTTTCTTCATTATCATCATCAACCTTGCGAATATTTCTGGATGGCCCAGGTTCATCGTTTACAAGTTGGAAAGTCCCATCCGGATTCTTCTTTCTTTAGTTCGTCCTCTCGCTTTATCAATATGGTTTCAAGTTCAACCAGCTTAAATTCTTTTTCTTTAAACGAGGCAAATAGTAACCTCGGGATGGCTCAGGTATTGTAGAATTTTCAATAACTTCCCCCCCCCCCCCAATGTTCGTCTTTGTAATAGTTCTTTCTTAGTAATAGATAATATTTACCTAAATTTTCTTTGTCGAAGTTCACAAGGATATCTTCATCATTACAACTGATATATTTTTCTTCATTATCATCATCAACCCTGCGAATATTTTTTGATGGCCCAGGTTCATCGTTTACAAGTCGGAATGTCCCATCCGGATTCCTTTCGTATGCATTAACAAAATCATCCACTATATATGTTCACCACCACACTAATGTAATCTTTCAACTTTGTTAATGACCACCATTTTAGGATCAGCTTCCCCCATAAAAAATACGACCCTATATGCATCTTCAATTTCCAATAATTTGGTACCTCCATCGGATAATGTGGATGCAAATGAGATTTCTACATCGAATAGGTTTAAATCAATCTTTATGCAGCCTGCCATAGTTCTCCTAAAACCTTCATAATTGATGTCGTTTGGTACGACTAGCGGAAGCACCCTTCCACTTCAAGAACCATTGTGAAGAATAATTTTGAAAGAAAATGGGAGAAATATCTTAATTTTAAAAAAAACCAGAGAAAAAAGGGTCTACATAGTTTTTTGTAAGGAAAAAAAAAAAGATCGGAAAAAATGTTAGAAGGTCGAGATGACCATATGGAAGGTCAATATAATGCCTATGAAGGTCCAATTGAGCTTCTGGATGGTCTATTGAATTTTTTTTTTTTTAAATACTGAAAGTCGATATAATCTTTCAAAGGTCGAAATTTTCAACTTCAAGGTTGGTTGATCCAAAAACAAAAGATACTCTTGAAGGTTGGCCTCTACTCCCGAAGGTCGTTATACACTTCCGAAGGTTGTCTATACTTGCCGAAGGTCAGCTAGATATAAAAAGAAATTGGGTTTGAAATTCGGCCTAAACTACCCAAGGTCATTCAATACTACCAAAGGTCGGATATACATCTCGAAGGTCAGCTATACCTTCCCAAGGTTGGCCGATACTTCAAATACTCAAACCTCCCCATTTCTTTCTTTCTTTTCTTTCTTATGCCAAACAAACAACACAAAACGAATGACCAGAAAAATCTTGCAACAATTGTGATTCAAAACATAACCATCAAATACCAAAACAACAAAAAAGAAAAACAAACGGAATTCAGCCCCTAATACTGAAAGACGCGATCGTGATCTTGTGAAGAAAAAAACCAACTTCTCTCCCAAACTCAAACACAACTACCAACTGTTTTTTTTTCTTCAACAGAGAGGATGGGTTTCTTTCAAATTCAACTTTCAGCAAGGAAACTTCATCAATGATGCAGTAGTTGTGGGTCTTCAATTCAATTTTATAGCATTGCAACGGTAGTTGGGTTGTTATGAATGTTGAGGTCAATATAGTAACTATTCTTCCAAGCCCAAATGTCGACTTTTTTTTCTTCAACGGGGAGAATGAGTTCCTTCAAGTTCAACTTTCAATAAGGAAACTTCATCAATATGGTTTGCAATTCCGTTTTATAGCAGTTACAGAGGTAGTTGGGCTGTTTTAAATAATGAGGGCAATATAGTAAGTATAGGATAAAAGTGAATAAATGTTTGTTTTGTTTTTTTTTTTTAAGGGAAAAGTGATAATGGGTATAAAGTAAAAAGTTAGTTTTTGAATTAGATAAATTATGAAATATTATACAGATTTGGATAATATTGAAAAATTTCCCCTCAAATAGGGTAAATGTGAAAACAGCCCCATTAAGAGGCGTGGGAATTTTGAATTTGTTTTAATTTTATTGGCATTATTTATTTCATTGCTTTTATTAAAAATAAATGAATAAGGAGAACGGTTCTGGTTTTTTCAACAAGTCTACCGGAGAAGTTTTGGGTAGTCGAAAATTGTTTGATCTGGAGTTTTGTGTTGCCGGAATGCTGCCTGTACAATCGCCAGTGTTTTGCTTGAAATCGTCGGATAAGACAGAAACGTGCAGATCTGAACAAAAGAAGCAGACAAAGACGGGGGCAAAAATTGTTAAGGTCAGTCTACCGTTAGGAAGGCAGCAACCGGCCAGGCGTTCAGCCAGCCAGGCGTGGGCGGCCAGACAGAGACGCAAAGCTAGACTCGCCTCGAGGGCAGAGCAGAGTGGCGAGCAGCCATGGCCGAGCAGTCGAGCTGCAATTCTGGGAGCGGGCAGCGCACGTCCGAGCAAACTGCAGAAGGCCACCGAGCAGACGACCGAGCGATCGAGCAGCGGGAGCAGATATTCTGGATCACCAACTTTCAAGCAGACTGGAGAGTGTCCATGGCAGTGAGCAGATGCAGTCTGCTGCGGTTCGGCTGACATTTCGAACCAGTAGTGCAGCACATGCCCAGCCTGTCACAGCAGCGCCAGCACACGCCCAGGTGGCCGCTGGCCGGAGCAGCTGGATGCTGAAAGAGTCGCCCTGGTGGCTGGCGGCTGGACAGGCAGAGCTGGTAGCCGGCGGTTGGTCCTCAGGCAGTAGCGGCTAGTCAAACAAAGTTGACTAGGTTTATGCAAGAGGAAGATGATGAAGACCTAGAAAACCCTAATTAGGTTTTCTCATATTTGGATACACGGGTCTTAATTTTTAAAATTCCTAGTTTTGGGCATTTATTTTTATTAACCAAATTTAGGAGTTTTTAATTAGAGTTTCTTTTGGGTCAATGCTTTATGCAATTTATTTATTATAATTTATATTTTGTGATATAGAAATGCATGAAATAAATTAAAATAACCAAGATCACTTTTAATCCATTTGTTTGATTAATTGATCACATAAGTTTGAAACTAGAAAAGGTATAAATTTATGTTTTATGCTTTATTTTAATATTATTTATGTGACATACAATATTTCTATAGAAAATCTAGATTAGAAATGATCTTGAAAAATAATTATAAGAACGATAATTAAAATTTCTTAAATAATACATATGGTTATTTTGAAAATTAGATATAGCCTAAATAATTTTCATAAAGGGTTTTATCCTTAAATTCAAAAACAAAAAATTATTATGGGCTATCATTTAAAAAAGACAAAACCTAGATTATAAATTATTAAAAGAATCAATAAAACATAAGGTTTTTATACGATTGAAATAACTGTAGAAATATTATTTCTTTAAAAGTTATATTCTTTTAACGCTGATATATAATTGAATTAAGTTTTGTTAAGAAATAAAACTAAGATTATATTTTATTACAAAAATTCCTCAAATAAAAGATTGAGTGGGAGAGTGGCTTCCCTTACTTTTGTTTTAATGAGTTATTAAAAGTTATTTTCAAGGAGAAGTATTGGTGTCGGCCAACCCATCATTAGAGGTAGGGGTGTAAATGAGATAAGATTATTCGCAAATGATTCGGGTTTGGCTTGATGAAAATTCAAATTTGGCTCATCTTAGAAGAGTTAGAATTGAGCTTGGATTAGACTCTCTTATTAAATGAGTTGAGTCGAATCCATATGTATTTGTTTATATAAACTAGTAAGCCTAAAAGAGTTTTTGATATAATATATATATATATAAATATATATATATATATATATATATCTATAGAGGAATAATGACAAGCGCGCCTAAGTGTGTACGGCTTGTGAATGCTTGGAAAAACGATGTCGTTTTCCGCGGTTTTGGAGAAAAGAAAAAATAAAATAAAATGTCACGACCAGAGAAGCAAAGCAGCACCGAACCGACGAAGATCATGACGAGCTTTGCTCGTTTAGATCTGCACTGTCAACAACGAGCAACACCAAGCAACGAGCTGGGCACAGAGCCGGCACCACCGAGTAGAGCTGGCGATCTTCATCACCCACACCTCTTCGAAGCTGATCTTCACCACCACCTTCGAACCCTATTTCTTTCTCTCACCTCCTTCACCACCCCTCGCACCCACACACCACCACCATCTTCAGACCCTATTTCTTTCTCTCACCTGCAAATCAGACCCCTCTCCTCCCCATTCAAACACCGCCTTCACCCCTTTGTCACCAGAGCGCCATCTCCTACACCAGCAACGTTGTTCCATGCCACGCCCTTCCGGTGTTCAGATTTGCATCGACGAAGCAAAGAAGTAGAGATCTGCACCAACAAAGCAAAGAATGAGAGAGAAGGAGAAAGAGAGAGACTTGATCCAGATCTGCACTTTTTTTTCTTTTCCAAAACCTGGGAAACCGACATTGTTTTCCCAGGTGCACACAGGTAGGCGCTCTTGTTAGCAATCCTGTATATATATAAATGATATTGTCTATTTATTGTATAATTTCTTATTTATATATACTTATGATTTGATCCTAACTCTTATAAGTTGGATGCTTTAGTTGCTTATTTCAAGAAATTTAACAAGTTACTTTCAAGTTATGAACTGGAAATTCCTTTGTGGAGATGATATATAATATGAGAATTTAGTTATTAGATGTTTTTCTTACTTACTTTATATTGGGACCAATCAATTACTTTAGAATTCCATCTTAAATTTCATACTTTACAACCAATATATAAGAAAATTATTCTTTTATTTGAGTGATTATTACACACACACACACACACACACACACAAATATATATATATATATATATATAATGGTCAAATTTAATGCTCAGTTATTAAAAATAAATGAATTCTCCTATAAAAAATTATTTTTTTCAACTTTTTTTTTATAAATTAAACGTTCTAAGGATAATGAGGTACTTGAATAAATTTTATTTTATTTTTAAAAAACAAAAGACAGTTGACCGTTAATTTTGATCGTTAAATATTTAACAAGAATACTTTATAAGGTGTGATTCGTAACACTCTATAGCATTTCCTAATAATCATTAAGTTTTAGAAGTCTTTCTTCTAAAGATAAATTTAATAAGATATTAGGAATTTTATTGTATATGGTCCTTGTGACTTTTCATGAATTACTTCAGATATGGTTTGGTCAAAAGGATGACATATATAGCATATTGGTCATGCATATAATTCTTTGTATACGTTTCTTTATAAAATTCTTTTGGAGATACACTTTAGGAAAGAAAATTAGTACTTATTTTAGTATTTAGCAATTTTGAAATAATACTAAGGAAAAACCTTTGAGTTATGTTATTGAGCTTAGGCTTAATGAAATTTTCCAAGATCAAGGGAGTTCCAGTTTTTGTATTAATTCAAGATTGAGATCCAAGGACTAAGTTGTACTATTTTATAAAGTGTCCATGATAAAGAAAAGTATAAGGGATAGCAGGAGAACTTTAATTAGTATTTACTTCAAGAACAAAGGATGTTTGTTGACATCAACGTCAGATACTTGAAAGGTACATACAAGAATAAAAGTTCAATGTTCTAATGAAGTAGATTAAGAGATGGGAATAATTTCCTGGAATCTCTATTAACAACTTTAGTCTCTACAAATCTTAGGATCTTTATTGTAGTGGGAGCTTTTTGGAATTTCGATCAGTAATTCGATAATTTGTTTTGACAGAAAATCGAATTATTCAGAATTGGAAACCACTAGAAGCAATAAGAGTTATCTTAGATGTTGTCTACAAGATATTGATTTTGGTAATCAATACTAAATTGAGTCTTACGACTTGATTGAATCTACTATCATTTTATTGATACAAGTAGATACAATATAATTACCAAAAGGATCAATAGTATGTATCTTGTAAAATATTTAGCCTTTCTGTAAACTAATGTAGCATCAATTTTCAAGGGAGCATAAGTTTATAATGAGACTTTTAGAAGTCTTATAAATATTGATTAAACATAGATGCATTCTGGATAAATAAGAGACTAATAATTGTTATGAATGACATTCTATTTTTGAAATAGACTAATGTCATCTAGGAAAAGGAGTCTATATGTTGTAACGATGTTGTCAAGAATGATTTGATGATAAATTAGTAATACTTTGTATGTAAGATTCGAAAGAATTAGACATATGAAAGAGTATTAAATTTATTAGATATCATATATTCATAACAAATTGGCATATATGTAAAACATATATAATCTAAAGAACATTTGTTAAATTCAAATGTTTGGATTGTGATATTTCCTTTTGTGTTTCATTACACAAGAAAAAGGAAAAAGTATTATGTGAATTATGTTCTAATTGCATTCCAATTTGAAAATTCACATATCATGTTCTACAAAGGACTAATATTAGTCAAATTCTTCTAGAGGCTAGTTAGACAAATGATTGGATATATATAATTAGGTACTTTGCAAGTACTAGAAATTATGTAGAATCATTTTTATGTCACATTATATTTGTAAGTTTTCGGAAAGATAGGAATAGATATTATATCCTTTATGGATTCGTTCTATACTATCCAAAATAAGAAATTACAAATATTTGTTCCACTTGTTACATATCAGAGTAGCAGTCGGAAGTAATGATAGAGAGATTTTTCTTTAGTAGTTTTGCATATAATTATTTTTGAGAAATCCTAAGAATATGATAATTTAGACGATAACGGTAACTTAAGATTCTAATTAGGCAAGAATGAATTCACAATGGAGATACTACGTATCTCTTAGTATTGGTTCTAGCAGAACTTTTCTTCATATCTCTAAATAGTTGAATGTTTGATAACATTCAGATAACTATATGAGATAGAATTGGCTACATATTTACAGTGCTTCAAGATCTTAGATATAGCAAAAGGCTATGCACAATAGAGTTGTTCAGTCTCTCAAAAACAAGTCTGGTAATGCTATTAAAGGGTTCTCTAGACAATTGAATGTCCTTGTGATCATTCAGACAACTGTAAGAGAAACAAAATTACCAGATAGTCTTATTTGTGTGAGACACCTATCATCTTTTGACGATTTATCTAGTAGTTCTTTTTATAGAGACTCTAGAACAGTTGAGTGTTTTAGAGCATTTAGATAACTGTATGAACTATGAAATGATTGGATAGTCTTATTTGGGCAAGTGAAAGTCTGTTGGGATTTATGCCCAAAAAGACTATCATTTTCTGAGATAACATGGATTTAAAATTATGATATTTATAAATACATTGATACATATTAGCACAACATGCAATAAGGTCCAACATGATTTAAATAGGTGATCTGTGTGTTGGGTCTTTTAGCACAGTAAGGTTGGATCACCAAAAGTTTAAATCATAAGGAATCACTTCTTGGTCAGTTAGTGGAATTAGGCGTTCCATTGAACAAAGGTCACAACATTAGTCTCCTTTAAGTAGGGTGACTTACCTTTAGTCATATTGTAGTGCTTCCGGACTATATGTGTTAGCATATTTTTTATGTGTAGAACATGATCATTTAGTGATTATTCTCTAAAGGTACTATCAAAGAAGAGAGAACTAATATCACTATTGTTCATGGGTGGAGATGTCCCTATGACATGAGCATGGGTTGGAGGTCTAGCGAAGCTAATTCCCTGTGCTTTGATATGCTATAGGTGAGATCTCATTATGGAGATCAACAGCCTTGTATGTTAGGTACTTAGAGTTAGTTAATTCAAACAGACTCATACAATAGGGTCTCAATGCCATTTTATTTATGAGATGGGTTAATCATCCCCTAGTGTGTTGTTCTTAGTTAGATCATTGAACTCGAGGCCTCATAGTACAATTGTTATTATACTGAATATTCTTCTAGTGAGTATTTATTGTAATTCAAGAGTAATAAAACTAGATACCTAAGGACGGTAAGGTGATAATATGCATGGGTGTAAATAGAGGTGTCAAGGCCCCGGCCCGACCCTACACCATAATTTTGGAGGGTTGGGTTTAAAAAACCTACCTCCAATAACATCAAGGGCTTTTTAGCCCGGCCCTTGAGGGTTGAGGAGCAACGAGGGCTAAGAGAAGGTCGGGCAAGGCCGGCCCTTGGGGCCATAGGTATTAAAAAAAAAAAAATCTCAAAAGTCACAACTCTGTAGTCAATACTCACAGTCACAAGCTGTCACAGTCTATAACTATTCTATACTTAGTAAAATAATATATTTTGTGAGTTAAAACTTATTCTTTTCTTCTCACAGACTAAAAAAAATAACTCACGGACTCACAAACACAACACAAGTTCTTTTCTTCTCATCTTTTGTTCTTCACAAATCATAGATTCACAGTCCACTGCACCTGTGCCGCCACCACTCTCGTTGCCACCCACCGCTCCAACCCGCCACCCACAACTCTATGCGAACTCCGTTGCCGTTGCCATCGCTGACTGTCTCAGGTAAGGTTATTAGTTTCCTTATCTGTTGGGTTGCTTTTGTTTCTGAAATCTTTGGCCCCAAATGAGTCACCCATGAGTGGAAAATGTGAAAAAGGAAAAAGGGATCTTGGATTTGTTTCATTTGGGCTCAATGACTTGGAGTCAAATGATCACATATGAGCGCTCTGTCTAGATTATATGGAGAAGAAGGAATGGAATCAAGCTGGGAACAGACAAACAAAAATTTACCCTTCGGGTTGCATTTTTATTTATGAATCGGAAACATAAATTTGTTTGGTTTGTAAATTTTGTAAAAGAAAGCCTTTGGATTGAGGGTTGGTGACCGTATTTTCTTTAAAAAATTAAATTTTTTTTTTTTTAATAAAAAGAGGGTTGGCCTGGCCAGTACCTCAGCCTTATGGGGTTGGGGCTGGGTTGGGCTTTTCAAGGTCCTTCGGAAAATGAGGCCGGTCCATCCTGGCCCTTCAAATGCTCTGACCCTTTGGGGTTGGAGGCTGGTCCCAATTGACACCTCTAGGTGTAAAAGAGTGGAGCCGAGCGCGAATCTATTATGCTCATGCTCGGTTGGTTCATATTCTTTCATTCTCTGGCTTGGGCTTCGATTCTCAAGAACCTAAATAGCACGACTCTTTTCTTATATGGAAGGCTGGCGAGCTCTAACTCAGACTCGTTTAAGCTTAAAAAATTAACAAAATTAAATTTTTACAACAATAATATTTAAGATCAAATTCATTTATACAACACATTCAAATCTAAATCTCCTTTATAAGTCGTTGAAATTTGATTTTTTTTTTAAAAAAAAACATTTACCACTCGGGTTACTTAAATCACGAACCATGCCACGATAAATTGATCAAATTTGCATCACAAGTTTCACCTAAACTGATGAAATACAATTCTTGTAATTCTTTTGGCACAAATCTTATGATTCTACTTGAAATGGTAAAATCTCAACTTTGTCATAACAAACAAGCCGATTCAACATATTAATAAAATATGTAAATATATATATATTTATACGAAATTGCTATAGAATGCTATGGAACACACCTTATAAAGTGCTCCAGTTAAATCTTTAACAATCAACAATCTTTTGTTTAAAAAAAAAAAATTTAATCAAGTACTGCTAGGGTTTAGTTTAGAAAAAAATTTGAAAAAAATAATTTTTTATAGGAGAATTTATTTATTTTTAATAACTAACCGTTAACTTTGACTGTCAAAGACTTAACTGGAGCACTATATCGCATTACCCTATATATATATATGTATGTATAAAGTAATTAATTGATTGGTCTCAGTATAAAGTAAGTAAAAAAAAATCTAATAACTAAATTCCTATATTATATATCATGTCCACCAAAGAACTTCCAGTTCAGAGCTTGAAAATGACATGTTAAATTTCTTGAAACAAGCAAATAACGCATCCAACTTATATAAGAATTATAATCAAATTATAAGTACATATAAATAACAAAATACATAATAAATAGACAATAGCATAT
>JAOXNR010001212.1:0-10185 GCA_028571225.1 Parsonsia alboflavescens
TGAACTATAAGGCTTCCCACTTGAACTCCTCTTGTTCCTCAATTGCTTCTCAATCTTTATGGCTACGTCCACCACATTTTGAAGTCGATAGAATTGGCATATGTCCACCTTGTCTGCTATCTCTCTATTCAAGCCACAAAGAAATCTTGCAATGGTAGCTTCTTCAGCCTCCTCAATATTGATCCTTATCATGGCTACTTCCATCTCCTTGTAGTAATCATCTACTCGTTCGGAACCTTGGTATAGAGTTTGAAGCTTTTGATAGAGTTCTCTGTGGTAGTAGGATGGAACAAATCTCTTCCTCATGATTTCTTTGAGGTCGTTCCATGATGTTATAGGTGGTTTACGGGGTTCTTCTTTTGGTGATCATCAATTGTTCCCACCTAGTGAGTGCATCTTCCAAAAATTCCATAGTGGCTGGCCTCACCTTTTTAGCCTCCGGATAGTCATAACAATCAAATACATGCTCCACTTTACTTTCCCAAGTAAGATAAGATTTCGGATCATGACCTCCTTTGAATGATGGAACACTTAACTTAATGGTTCCCATGCTAACATCCCTTCTTGGTTCTTGGTACTCCTCTTCTTGTTGTTGTTCCCAAGGGTGCTCTTCCTCATTGAGAGCATCCTCAAATTGATCTTGGAGTACCCATCCTCTTTTTTGTCCTCTTTGCACTTGTCCTTTTTGCATTTGTCCTCCCCTTCCTCTACCTCCTTATTGAATTGCGTTTCTTACTACTCATTCGGGAGGTGTCTCAAAAGTATTCACCCTTTCTTCAACGATATTGATCTTTGTACCAAAATCTTTTCTCATTGATTCCACATCTTGTCTTAGTGATCCAAACTCTTAGGTCATTTGTTGTAACATATCATTAATAGAAGATAAAGAAACATTGCCCTCCCCCATATTGGAGGCAATAGATGCACTTGCTCCTTCTTTTGACATGATTGTACCTACAAATCAAAGACACCAAAATAGGGTAATTTGTATACCCTCACAGTCCACTTTGGTTTCACACTTGTTTTAGGCTTTTTCTCGCTCTAATGTGCTCACCCCTTATGCCTTTTACCTCTCTTAGATCTTCTTCAAGTTCTTAATGTGACTTCAAGAGTAGTCAATTACTCAACTAGGCAATCAATTCAGACATCAAGAACTCAAAACAAATAGTTCATATCTTGCAACATATAGATTCAAAGATATAAGAGTTTCAAAGATAATGCTCAATGAACACAAGGCAAATGATCAAACACTTTGAATTCAAGGAAAATAGATGAAAGAAAATTAATCAAACACCTTGAGGTCAAAGAGTTTGTGATCCAAATTTTCTACAATTCTCAATTGATCAAGTGTCCCAAAATCAAGTTTCCAATAGGCAAATAGGCAATTCAAAAAAGTATATCACAATTCAAGCTCTACCCATCAATTTGATCAACATATCAATCGATTTCAACTTCAAAATTTGCACCTCAACTTCAATTTCGAATTTTCTGCAATTTTTGACATAATTTTTTAAAAAATTTTTCTGGTTCAGAGATCTTTGTTCTCTCTTTTTTGTGTGTCTTTTGTTTTTGTAGAGATGGTAGAAGAAGTAGTTTCACCAAACAAATTGAATTGGCCTTGATTTTTAGTCTTGGACACAATTCCACAAATCAAAATAGATCACAAGAAGGAAAACTAGGATTAATGTAAGGATCAAACACAAAAACACATAAGATAATAGGATTCCAAAGAAACAACATGATCTTACACTTAAACAAGAAAACAATTAAAGATAGGCAAACCACTTGATGAAAAACCTAAGTTTTGATACCAAAAAGATTATGCGATCTCAAATTTGAAGGAACCCTTCCTTCTTCAATCAAAAATCAAACACCCAATTTTGAGATCAACCCAAGACTTCAAACAAGAGCTTCAAGCTAGAACCATTGACCATAATGCCCCACAATATGTTCTAATGGATTGAATTCCCAATTCAACTTAATTACTCTAGCCAAGTATTGATGATCCCTAGAGTTTCACTAAGAACCCTAGAAGATCCTTTGGATGGAAGGATTCTCTCAATTGATTGAAATGTGTTTGTAGAATAAATTGTCTTGCAAATTACAAATAGAGAGCTATTTATAGTCTCATCGCTAAGAAACCCTAGGAATGATTAGAGACTTGTTTAACCATCTATACTAGCTTAAAAATAAAGAAAAGTCATTAAAAACAAGTGGAATCGTCTAAAACAAGTCAAGATAGCATTGAGGCAAAAACAGGGAGCTTTGTCCGGCGCCTGATCAGAAAATGACCAGCACCGGATGCAGAGCCAAATGGCTAATGGAAATTCAATTGGCCATCCGGTACTGCTGTCCAGCATTGGCTTTGGTACTATAGAACACCGGATGGTGCTCTTCTGTGCCATCCGGTGCTTGCTCATGCCATCTCCAAGCCACACTCAGTTTGCACCTTGCCAACTTCTTCCCAAGCCTTCCAAGGCTTTCCAACTTCATTCCCAGAGCCCCCAAGGGCTTGTTCCTTAATTGTACAATCCTCATTGAAGTCTTCTATTATCCACAAGTTGAATTTCTTCCTTGGCTCTTCATTCTTTAATGGTTGTTCTTCAAAAATAGTTGAGAAATCAAGCATCTCTTCTCTCCTCTAAACAAATGTGATCAATACTTGCCTCAACTTGGATGCTCCAGCTGTCGTAATTGGCCCGGAAGGTATTATAGGTGTCGAATCTCCATCACGAACATCAACCAACCCCGTTTAAACTCTCCTTTCAGACTAATTTCGTGGAAATCCTTGCGGAGGGCCTCCATTGTCAGCTTTCCATGAGTGAACTTTCTGATTAATAACAATCGAAAAGGGGAAGCTAGTTGTCATATTTCATCGGGGGAAAGAAATAGCACTAGTTCACCTTCATACGAAGATAACTTCTAAATTGCAATCCGAGATTATGTTGGAACAGTGAAGAGGGAGGAGAAATATTTCTGTCCGCAAGGTGAATTGCCGGCCGGAGGAGAATTCTCCAGCGGCTTGTCGGCTGCCACGCAAGTAGTAGAGTCCGAATTGAGTTAGGAAGCATGAGAGAGAAGAGAGTGTTCTTTCCAAGAGTGATAATTGTTCTAGTGGTTTCGAACAAATTGAGAGATCGATCAATCTCAATCTCGCTAATTTGATTCCTTTGACAAAGTTCATTCAAGTATTGTTTGACAATGCACAAGCTCTTCAAATTTAAGAGGCCCAACAGAGACCACGGATATCTCTCTAATCTCACATCATTAGACATAAGTCATATTGCAATAACTAACAATGATTGTTTTAACATATTATGTGAATAAAAGTTTTATTCACGCCTTCTTGAAATGATTGTTTTCTTTCTCCCTTATAGTAATGACATCGAACTTGAAATTCCTTGCAGTTACGTTTTGCGACAACATTGAAACTGTGTACTCTGAGAAAAACAGGCAACATGAAAAGAATATGAATATTTCATCTCCCAATTTGTGGCTTCTGTTCTGTGATGGAAGTGATAATGTTGTCATAGAATTTCCTCAATTGCATGAGCTGCTTATTGATTTTTGTCCTACCCTCAAAAGCTTTTGCACAAGAAAAAGTATTGTTTGTTTGATTATAATGTTGAACATCAATGTTTGTTTGATCAAAAAGTAGTGACAATTTGTTCTAATGTTTAGAAACTCTATCGATCTTTTTTTTCGGAATCGACAGTGGCTCTGGCTCTCCGGAATTGGTAGAACAGCTGCAAACTTGGCAATTGCAAAAACAAAGGACAGGGCTACTGGCAACACTTATTCCAGTACTCATTTGCCATGAAGTTTGGGTGGTTCGGTGCGCTGCTTTATACTCCGATGAGACCAGCAGCAGCAGGAAGATAATCAACAAGATCATTTGGCAGATATATCACACTAAGAAGGCGTATTCCCTACCCATCTTAGATACTCTATTTCATAAGCTTTTACTTTAGCTTTCTTTACAACAATCTTTGTAAGGCTTTTTGCCCTTCTCGATTTTAAATCAATAAACTGGTAGGGGTCTGCCTAACTTTCCTTTGACAGTTTTATCCAAAAAAGAAATATATATATATATATATATATATATATTCCTTTCTATGTATATATAAAAATAAGAAACTCCTCCTTTGATTGCGGGGGTTTGGCATGCACTCCACCAGTTTATTAAAATAAATAAAAGAATACAACAAGTGGACATCATAAATCTTACCTCAGAAACAGGTGGAAATAAATCCACTACTTACAAAATGCCGAGAAACTTTATGAAAATGCAATCTATCTAATACGTACATTGGAAATTCCCATAGAATCAATAAAACAAAGACCCTTAATCCTTTGGGGTAAAGAATGGAAATTAGACCAATTAAACAATGAAAAAAAAAATCCCTAGAGAAATTAACAATTGCATCAGCCAATGTGTTTATATGGGATGCAAGAGTTCTTATTGAGCCAATTTAGTAGCAGCAAAGAATCAATCTGCATATCAAAAATTGAAGAAACCCTTCTCAAAGCACAAATTTACACCATGAAGAATAGTGACAGCCTCAGCTTCATTATTTGTCAATTTGACATGGAATGCTGCAAAAGTAAAAATGAAAGACCCATCAACTCTTCGGAAGACACCACCCGAAGAAGCTGCACCCGGATTCAATGTGCAGGTGGCTGAATTTGCAGACCTCCAGTTAATAGCAGTGATCATTGGACTGACCTGCATCCTCTCAAAACCAGCCAGAAATCCATTAGTAGTCCCCTGCCAACGACCAGCCAATATATAATCCGTAATATCCCTCTCAATAAGATGAATCCGTTCGGGGCAATGAAGAATAAACACCATCGAAAAGAACTTTATACCAGTGCCATTAAATTCTCCAAAGAATCAGAAAAGAAATCTAGATAACCTTCAAATGATCATGTATAAGAAAAACCATGATAGATAAAATAACTCACAGCTTGGGAGAATCTTAAAACATAATGTATAAGCAACTGGACAAGAGAAGAGAAGATTATTAAAATTCCCAAGATGATTATTGCATATATTCCTTATTAATTAGGATGTTGTTGGTGATATACAATAATTTTTGCTGGTTATTTTCAGTAAATTAAAGGAATTGAGATTTAGATATGTAGAAACAACAGAGTTGTTCAGCTGAAATATATCCATTGGCAACTTCGGTGAGCTAGAAAGTGTAGACATTGGTAGCTGTCAATTCCACCAAAATAACACCCTACCAAAATAAATACAGAATTAATTGTAGATATGGTAGTAGGGATCGTATCCATGGGGACTCGTTTAACAAAATTTTGCTTATAAAAAAAACTAGCATATGAATAAGTTGGTTTTAGCAAAATAGAAATCCAAATTTTTGCCAGCTTTCCCCAAATTAGACTAAATATGAAAACTCGATAAGAAGTCTATAAATTAAAAAATAAATCCCTGGAAACCCTTTCAGAATTCAAATTATTAATTGTATAAACCCAACTCGATTTAACAAACATTCGAACTCGATCAATTATTTCTTAAGAAAAAATTTAAAATTATGACCAGATGAAGAATCTAAATGAAATCTGATTCAGATTCATACACAGAAAACTAGTAAAATTAACTCATCAATGAAATCAAATTGAAAAGTTAAAAATAGTAGAGGTAAGATCGATTCAGAAGTAATTGAATATTCAAATCTATGTATTAAACTAAGAACAATAGTCTCACAATCTTAATCCGGAACATCAACTAAATGACTAGACTAAAGAATTTAGCCACTCATGACACTGGAAATTCCTAAGCTATGAGATAAACTAAGAAAATGAGATGTTTTACAATGAAAGACTCTCTTGGTTTATATAAAGGTGAATTCCCCTAAAAATATCTCTAAAATAAATACTTCCATGATCTTCTCCCCTTCACTGTTCCTTGATATTTGGCTGATTTGAATTTTGAAAAAGTAGATTTTTGAGTCAAAGTTTGACTTTTTGCATGGTGACTTTGATCCCTCAAGCACAACCCTCGATCGAGGTTTAAAGACTATTATCCTTTTTTTTTATTCCTTAAAAAAATAAATAAAATAAACCATCTAGGGAGCGGCGTTGTTAGGAAGACCCCTACCTTGAAATTAAAAGTGTAGAAGGGCATAAAACACTTTACAATATTATGTAACTGGTGGAGAACACCTTCTAAAGACATACTTAAATTAAAAGCTTATGAAATAAACTATATAGAGTAGGCAAACAATAAGCCTTCTTGATGTGATATAGTTGTCAGTTTATCTTGTTAATGACCTTCCTACTACTGCTTAACTCTTCAGAATGAAGAGAAGCACACCGAGCCACCTAAATTTCATAACAAATGAGTAACGGAATTAATCGTGCTAGCAACCCCAATCACCTTGTCTGTAACTTCCAGTTTTAAACACTTGCCACCAGCTCTAATGGCCACCTATCAGTTCCAAATACCAGCTCTGATATCAATTGTGAAAATTGTGTCCGTGCGATTTCTGCCTAAGCATGTTGTAACCTTTCTCATATATGTAATCAAAGTAAATAGACAAAAACAAAATAAGAATACAAAAACATTTGTTAACGCAGTTCAGCCAATTCCTTGCCTCCTATGTGGGATCCTCACCTAGATTCATCTCCTTCACAATTCTTTTCATAACGAGAAATGCAAATGCATCCCCACATAACTTCTTTTCTATAATTCTGTGTGTATTTCTGTATCTTTTGTTTTTTGTGTATTTATGTGGAAGAAAGTTTTGATTAAAAAAAAAAAAGAATTTCCATAGATGGCACCGAAAGTGATGGAGCTAAAGAATGATATTCGTGTTACCTTGACTCTCAGTGGAATCTGCAAGAACAAAGAATGATTAGATCATCTGAGTGGGCTGTTATCATCAGGATATTTCCGATGCCTAAATCAATTTCACTCAAAGATGAAAAGAATAGACTTTACTTGTGTTGATCATGTGTGATCAGATCGTGTATACCAAAATAATAATCCACCATTTTAGGTGAAATTACCTTCTTTAAGTGGATCTCAATTACGTGAAAGTAGGCAAATCGTATCAATTGTGAACAATATCCCGCCAATTGTTTCTTAAATCAAGGAGATTTCTTGTTGAGAGTTGTCTTTGCTATGCACGTCTCTTGAGAGGGTTCCACAAGCTCATTAGCTACCTTCAAGTCACCTTCTCTACCTTCTAATAGACCACGAGTATCTCTGGCAGCCTTCTCAGAGGTCGTGAAGAGCAAATCAAGTGTCACTATGGTGTGAGTTGAGTAATGGATGATGAAATGTGATATACAACGTGTCTGAGTTCGGTTGCAGCTCACTAGGTCAAAGATCGTGGCCTAGGGGACCTTCTCTAAGTACTTAAGATGACTTCACTTCTTGACCCAGGGGGTTGCCGGTTTAAGTCAATGAGGTCAGGTCAAGTTCTCGGTATTCAGGTCCGTCTAGGGAGTATTCAAGTCAAGTTACTCGGGTTGTGCCCTTTATACCCATCAATTCCTATCACCAAAGTTTAAATTGCAGAAAAGTCATTAAGGACCCAAAAAAAAAATGTTTATTCGGTTAAAAGATTTTAGATTTTTTTTATACCAATAGAATTGAGATCTTGTTTCTTCAATTTCCACCAAAAGTACGTAGACAACAACTATTTCTAGGCATAATACATTAAGAATAGATATTGGGAGAACATGATGCAATTCTTATTGATTGCTTTGTAGAGATTTTCTTTTTCTTTTAATTTCTAGAACCGCAAAACGTCATCTCCACTTTTTTTCGCCTTTTCCATTTGTATCTTTTTTGATTTTTTTTCTCTCCCTTTAGATCTCCAAAAGAAAATTCCTATCCTAAAGTCTTCTTTTGACCTTTGAATTTTGAATCTCCCAACCTACTTTCCATTTTAAAGACATTGAAAAATGAAATTCATTTTAAAGGTAGGCTGCACCTGAAGAGATGGTAAATTTATATTTCTAAAGGTGTATTTATATTTTTAAATTTCTCAACCTTTTAGTTTTGAATAGCTTTTATATTTTATTTTTCTCAAAGTGAATTTCCTTTTTGTTATTTTTTCACAATGATACAACCAACATAAAAAAACACATCTATGAGGAATTGTTTCAGTTTCAACTATAAAAAAGTACGGACAGTGACGCAGCTATGCCCTGGATATTAGAAGAGTCATCATTTATATTTTCTAATATGAAATAACTATTTGATTAGAATAGGAAATTATGTCGATTCGAGTGCGAAAAAATTGAATTAAAAATTAATGAATAAAACTATATAATAAGATTTTTTTTTTTTTCAGGGCCTGGGCACCTCAACTTCATGTTCGTCTGCCCAATATAAAAAGAATAGGTACTAAGAGTACAATCAACTTTTTAAAATAAAGTGTTTTTTTTTTTTTTTAAACATAATGCAATCTTTATTGATTGCTTTTATAGTTTTTTTTTTTTCTTTTTTAACATTTCTAAAGATTACTTTATATATTTTACAGTTTCTCGTGAAGATGCCAATCGTCATAGCTTAGGCATTGGTTATATATCCCGTATAGTTTTTGGCGATATAAAAAAATAAAAAAAATAAAAATGATATTTCGGATACATTATATTACCAATCAAACATTATAAATATATATATATATATATATATATATATATATATATATATATTTATCAATGACTTTTTTAAAAAATATTTTCTATCCGCCCCACAAGAATCAATCATGGCATTCTACTTACCCTCATCGAGTTCTGAACTCGAGACCTCCAGATCTTCAATGTCATTGAGTAATACTAACCTAATGAGACTTGACAAATACTATATATACTAGTTAATTACTTGTTGAGATATATTTATAAATTTAAACCCTGAAATGATAAATTTAACCCCTAAAATTTCAAAAAACATGTGAAATATTTTGATTGGTAACATAAAAGATAATAATCATCCACATTTTAAACCCCTTATTATCAAAGTAATAATCATCCACATTTTACATCATTTGTCCAGTTTAAATTCAACAAATTATGTCCTTCGAGGGATATCCCAATGAGTGGAGTAGTGAGTACAGTCCACAGGTCTTGAGTTCAAATTCCGTCAACACCCTCTTGGTTAAATGGAATGTTGAGATGAGTGAAACACGACCCAAACAATGGTAAAAAAAAAAAGATTCTACCTATTATCTAAATCTCTCTTGCTCATAATCTGTCCTGTCCTCCGAAAGTGAGAATAACTGAAAAAGCCCTTTTTTTTTTTTCTTCAAACACCAGCTACCCCTCCTCTAGCCTGCTCTACATCCCAATCCCTTGAGGAGCAATAGTGGCTCCCGCTTATCTTCGTTGTGTCTCGAATTCAATTTCTCTTAAAAGTATTTCTACCAAAAAGTATGAATAGTGTTGGAGTTAGGCTCTCGATGTTTGGAGGAGGACAATTTATCTTCTAATATTCATCCATATTATCACGATATGACTTTTTTCTCCCTTTTAAACTTGTCACATGTCTGAAAAGTAATCAGTTTCACTATGTAATTTTTTGAATTTATAGTGGGCAATTTGTATAAAAGTTGACTATAATATTATGAGCAATCACAATGGTTGGAAGAAATCATTTGGGAAGAAAACATAGTCTGACCTAAAAATAAGAGATCAAGAAGCGTAGTTAAAATAGAGAGATAAAATATATATTACATTATCGACAATACATAAAGAAAAAAAAACTCCAAGATCAATTTCCCCATCCCTAATATATATATATATATATATATATACCTATCACCAAAGTATAAAATAAAAAACCCATGACCAAAGTATAAATGGAACATAAGACATTAAGGAGCCAACAACAAGAAATGTCTAGGAGGATTTTAAAGATTCCTTTTCGATCAAAACTATTAAGATTACATTTTCTTTCTTCAATTTCAACCAAAATGAGGATGATATTTCCTATTGCTGACCTAATATATGAAAGATAGCTATTGTAGGAACACTATAAACTTATAAAGCTAGGTTGTATTCAAAAACATTATACAATCGTTATTGGTTGCTTTAAGATATAAGCTACTATAGGAACACTATAAACTTTTAAAGCTAGGTTGTATTCAAAAACATTATACAATCGTTTTTGGTTGCTTTCATATATTTCCCCCTTCTTTTCTATCTTCCACA
>JAOXNR010001213.1:0-10183 GCA_028571225.1 Parsonsia alboflavescens
TCAAAGCTTCTTGACTCCAGATCAACTTTGATAAGCAACACAAGCCCTTGTTCACCCTCAGTAGTGAACACACTTTCTTCTTGTTGTAGAACTCCTCGGATTAAGTTATTCAGCTCCTCTTTGAATCTCTTGGCTCGAGCGTGTCACCGGACCAACTGGAACTTGAATTGAATTGTTGTGAGTATTCCTTGCAGCCTTGATGTCCTCATCACCAAGAAACTTGGAGCATAAGTCACAAATGACTGTTTCAATCCTATGATTCGTTTCGGGCATTACATGGCAACATGAGTGAGAAAATGACCAGTTTACCCAATAGTTGTACCCTGGGGCTTAATAAGCTCATACGAGTCTCAAGTGACTGTTTTGCCTAGATGTTCGATTCATTGAGCATGGATAGTTAATGGTGCGGCAAGCCAAGAAACTTGGAGCACAAGTCACTAATAACTGTTAGGCCTTTTTTATTCATTACAGCCATTACAAGGCCGCACGAGTGAGAAAATGACCATTTTGCCCCCAAGTTTTACCTTGCGGCTTAGTCAGCCCATACGAGTCACAAATGACCCTTTTTCCCCTATGTGGCACCTCGTTGCACCATTATATCTGAGACACCGAGCATGGCTACATAATGGAGCTACAAGCCACGAAACTTGGAGCACAGGTCACTAATGATCGTTTTGCCCCTATGATTCATTTTGGACGTTATGTGGCTGCACGAGTGAGAAAATGACCAATTTGCCCCAGGGCTTAATATGCCCATACGAGTCACAAGTGACCGTTTTTCCCCTAGGTGCCGCACCATTATGTACTCGTCACCGAGCCTGGCTAGGTAATGGTGCGGCAAGCCACGATACATGGAGCACAAGTTACACATGACTGTTTTGCCACAATGATTCATTAAGGCCATTGTAGCGCCGCACAAGTGAGAAACTACCATTTTACCCATAAGTTGTACCTCAGGGCTTAATAAGCCCATACGAGTCACAAATGACCATTTTGCCCCTATGCGACACATTGGTGCACCATTATGTCCGAGTATCGAGCACAAGTCACGAATGACCATTTTGCCCCTATGATTCATTTCGGGCATAATATGGCCGCACAAGTGAGAAAATGACAATTTTACCCCTGAGTTGTAACCTGGCCTTAATAAGCATATACAAGTCACAAATGACAGTTTTGCCCCTATGCGGCACTTCGGTGCACCGTTATGTCCATGTCACCTAGCATGGCTAGGTAATGGTGCGGAAACCACGAAACTTGGAGCACAAGTGACTCATGACCTTTTTGCAACTATGATTCATTTTGGGTATTATAGCGCCGCACGAATGAGAAAAGGACCATTTTACCCCTAAGTTGTTCCTCGGGGGCTTAATAAGCCCATACGACTCACAAATGATCATTTTTGTCCAAGTCACCGAGCATGGCTAGGTAATGGTGCAGTTAGCCACGAAACTTGGAGCACAAGTCACTAATGGCAGTTTTGCCACTATGATTCATTTCGCTCAATAATTGGCCCCACAAGTGAGAAAATGACCATTTTACGCCTAAGTTGTACCCTTGGGCTTAATAAGCCCATACGAGTCACAAATGACCATTTTGACCCTATACGGTATTTCGACGCTCCTATATGTCTTAGTCACCGAGCATGCAAAGCATTGGTGCGGCATGCCATGAAATGGACCACAAGTCACTAATGACCGTTTTGTCCCAATGATTCATTTCGGGCATTATATGGCCGAACGAGTGAGAAAATAACCTATTTACCCCCAAGCTGTACCTCGGAGCCTAATAAGCCCACAAGTCACTAATGACCGTTTGGCCCTATGATTCATTTTACACATTATATAGCCGCACGGGTTTGAAAATGACCATTTTACCCATAAGTTGTACGCCGGGGCTTAATAAGCCCATACGAGTCACAAATGACCATTTTGACCCTATGATTCATTTCTTGTAATATATGGTCGCACGAGTGTGAAAATGACCATTTTTCAATTAAATTGTACCCCGTAGCTCTATAAGCCCATACGAGTCACAAATGACCGTTTTTCCCCTATGTGGCACCACAATGCACCATTCTTCCTGAGTCACCCAGTCTTTCTAGGTAACGGTGCTGCAAGCCATGAAACTTGGAGCACAAGTCACTAAGACCCTTTTGCCCCTATGATTCATTTCGAGCATTTTATAGCCGCACATGTGAGAAAATGACCATTTTACCCCCTGGTTGTACCCCGACGCTTAATAAGCCCATATGAGTAATAAATGACCATTTTGCCCGTATGCGACACTTCGGTGCACCATTATGTCTGAATCACCATGCACGGCTAGGAAATGGTGCGGCAAGCCACGAAACTTGGAGCACACGTCACTAATGAACGTTTTGCTCCTATGATTCTTTTAGGGCATTATATGGCCGGACGAGTGAGAAAATGACCATTTAACCCCTAAGTTGCACCCCGGGGCTTAATTAGCCCATAGGAGTCACAAATGACAGTTTTGCCCCTATGCGGCACTTCGGTGCACCATTATGTCCGACACACCGAGCATGGCTAGGTAATGGTGCAGCAAGCCATGAAACTTGGAGCGCAAGACACTAATGACCGTTTTACTCCTATGATTCATTTCGCTCATTATAAGGCTGCACAAGTGAAAAAATGACCATTTGTCCGCTATGTTGTACCCCGGGGCTTAATAAGCCCATACAAATGACCATTTTGCCCCTATGCGGCACTTTGGTGCACCATTATGTCGGAGTTACCAAGCATGGCTAGATAATGGTGCGGCAAGCCATGAAATTTGAAGCACAAGCAATAATCACTGTTTTGAAACGTATGATTCATTTCGATCATTATAAGGCTGCATGAGTGAGAAAATGAACATTATTCCCTGAAGTTTTACCCTGGGGATTAATATGCCCATACGAGTCACGAATGACGGTTTTGCACCAATGCAGCACATCGCTACACCATTTTGTTCGAGTCAGCGAGCCCTGCTGGGTTGTGGTGCGGCAAGCCACAATACAAAAATGACCATTTTCCCTTATGTGGCCCCACAGTGCACCATTCTTCCTGAGTCACCGAGCCTTTCTAGGTAATGGTGCTGCAAGCCACGAAACTTGGAGCACCATTATCTCCGAATCACCGAACCTGGCTAGGTAATGGTGCGACAAGCCACGAAACTTGGAGAACAAGTCACTAACCACTGTTTCCCCCCTATGATTCATTCTGGGCATTATATGGCCGCACGAGTGGGAAAATGAACATTTTTCCCTTACGTTTTACCCCAGGATTAATAAGCCCATACGAGTCACAAATGACCGTTTTGCCCCTATGCGGCACCTTGCTGCCCTATTATGTCTGAATCACTGAGCCTGGTTAGGTAATGTTGTGGCAAGCCACGATGCTTGCAGCACAATTCACTAATGACTATTTTGCCCATATTATTCATTTCGGGCATTATATGGCCGCATGAGTGAGAGAATGACCATTTTGCCCCTACGTTGTACCCTGGGGCTTAATAAGCCCATAAGAGTCACAAATGACCGTTTTGCTCCTACCTGGCACTTCAGTGCACCATTATGTCTGAGTCACCGAGCATTGCTAAGTAATGGTGCGGCAAGCCATGAAACTTGGAACACAAGTCACTAATGATCATTTTGGCCCTATCTTTCATTTCGCTCATTATATGCCAGCACAAGTGAGAAACTGACCATTTTACCCCTAAGTTGTACCTCGAGGCTTAATAAGCCGAGACGAGTCCAAAATGATCGTTTTGACGTTTTGACCCTGTGCGGTTCTTCGGTACACCATTGTGTCTGAGTCACCGAGCATGGCTAGGTAACGGTGTGGCAAGCCACGAAACTTGGTGCACAAGTCACTAATGACCGTTTTGCTCCCACCATTCATTTCGGGCATTACAAGGCCGCATGAGTTAGAAAATGACCATTTTTCCCCTAGGTTGTACCCCAATGGCATAACAAGCCCATACGAGCCACAAATGACCGTTTTACCCCTATGTGGCACCTCGCTGTACCATTATGTTTGTGTCATCGAGCCTGTCTAGATGATGGTGCTGCTAGCTACGAAACTTACAAGTCACCGATGACTGTTTTCATTTCGGGCATTATATCACGGCATGAGTGACAAAATGACCATTTTTTCCCTATGTTGTACCCCGGGGCTTAATAAGCCCATAGGAGTCATAAATGACCGTTTTTCCCCTATGCGGCTCTTCAGTGCACCATTTTGCAGGAGTCACCGAGCACGGCTAGGTAGTGGTGTGGCAAGCCACGAAAATTGGAGCACAAGTCACTAATCACCGTTTTGCAACGATGTATCATTTTCGGGCATTATATTGCCGCAGAAGTGAGAAAATGAACATTTTTCCCTTAAGTTTTATCCTGGGGCTAAATAAGCCCATACGAGTCACAAATGACCGTTTTGCCCCTATGTGGCACCTCGTAGGACCATTATCTCCGAATCACCGAACCTGGCTTGGTAGTGTTGTGGCAAGCCACGATGCTTGCAGAAGAAGTCACTAATGACAGTTTTACCCCTATGATGCATTTCAGGCATCATATGGCTGCACGAGGTTGAAAATGACCATTTTCCCCCTATGTTGTACCCTGGGGCATAATAAGCCCATAAGAATCTCAAATAACTGTTTTGCCCTGATGTAGCACTTTAGTGCAGCAGTATGTCCGAGCCACCGATCATGGCTGGGTAATTTTACGGCAAACCACGAATCTTGGAGCACAAGTCACTAATGATCGTTTTGCCAATTTGTTTCATTTCGCTCATTATATGGCCGCAAAAGTGACAAAATGACCATTTTACCCCTATGTTGTAGCCCAAGGCATAATAAGCCCAGACGAGTCATAAATAACCGTTTAGCCCCTATGCAGCACTTCCGTACACCATTATGTCCGAGTCACCGAGCATGGCTAGGTAATGGTGTGGCAACCTACGAAACTTGGTGCACAAGTCACTAATGACCGTTTTGCTCCTATGATTCTTTTGGGGCATTATATGGCCGCATGAGTGATAAGATGACCATTTTGCTGCCAAGTTGTACCCTGCGGCCTAATAAGCCATACATGTCACAGATGACCGTTTTGCCCCTATGTGGCACCTCAATGCATCATTATGTCTGAGTCACCGGGCCTGGCTAGGTAATGGTGCTACAAGCCACGAAACTTGGCACACAAGTCACTAATGACCGTTTTGCCCCTATGAATCATTTTGGGCATCATATGGCAGCACAAATGAGAAAATGACCATTTTACCCCTAAGTTGTACCCCGTGGCTTAATAAGCCAGTATGAGTAGCAAATGTCCGTTTTGCCCCTATGCGGCACTTCAGTACACCATTATGTTCGAGTCATCAATCCTGGCTAGGTAGTGGTGCTGCAAGCCACGAGACTTGGAGCACAAGTGACTAATGACCGTTTTGCCCCTAGGATTCATTTCAGGCATTATATGGCCGCATGGGTGAGAAAAAGACCATTTTGCCCCTATGTTGTACCCCGGGGATTAATAAGCTAACACGAGTCACAAATGACCATTTTTCCCCTACGTGGCACTTCAGTGCACCATTATGTCCAAGTCACCGAGCAAGGCTAGGTAATGGTATGGCACTTCGGTGCACCATTATGTCCGAGTCATCGAGCAAGGCTAGGTAATGGTACGGCAAGCCACGAAACTTGGAGAACAAGTCACTAATGACCGTTTTGCCCCTATGTTTCATTTCGCTCATCATATGGCCGCACAATTGAGAAAATCACCATTTTACCCCTCAGTTGTACCCCGAAGCTTAATAAGCTCAGACGCGTCACAAATTAGCTTTTTACCCCTATGTGGCACTTTGGTACACCATTATGTCCGAGTCACCGAGCATGGCTAGGTAATGGTGCAGCAAGCCACGAAACTTGGTGCGCAAGTAAAGACCGTTTCGCTCTTATGATTCATTTCGGGCATAACATGGCTGCACGAGTGAGAAAAGGACTATTTTGCCCTTAAGTTGTACCCCGAGGCTTAATAAGCCTATACAAATCACAAATAATAGTTTTACCCTTATGTAGCACCTCGCTGCGCCATTACGTCTGAATTACCGGGCCTGTCTAGGTAATGGTGCTGCAAGCCGCGAAACTTGGAGCACAAGTCACTAATGATTGTTTTGCACCTATAAATCATTTCGGGTATTAGATGGCCACACAAATTAGAAAAAGGCCATTTTACCCCTAAGTTGTACCCCGGGGCTTAAAAAGCCCATAAGAGTGACAAATGACTATTTTGCCCCTATACAGCACCTCGCTTCACCATTATGTCCGAGTTACCGAGCCTGGCTAGGTAGTGGTGCGGCAAGACACGATAATTGGAACACAACTGACTAATGACTGTTTTCCCCTTATGATTCATTTCGGGCATTATATGGCCAAATGATCGACAAAATGACCATTTTGCCCCTATGTTGTACCCTGGGGATTTATAAGCCCATACGAATCACAAATGACCATTTTTCCCCTATGTGGCACTTCGGGCCTCCAGTATATCCGAGTCACCGAGCATGGCTAGGTAATGGTGTGGTAAGCCACGAAACTTGGAGCACAAGTCCCTAATGAACGTTTTGCCCGTATGATTCATTTCGCACCTTATATGGCAACACAAGTGAGAAAATGACCATTTTAATAAGCCCATACGAGTTAGAAATGATCCTTTTACCCATATGCGGCACTTCGGTGCATCATTATGTTCAAGGCAGCAAGCATGGCTAGGTGATGGTGAGGCAAGCAATGAACTTGGAGCCCAAGTCACTAATGACCGATTTGCCCCTATGATGCATTTCACTCATTATATAGCTGCACAAGTGATAAAATGACCATGTTACCCCTAAGTTTTACCCCGGCGCTTTATAAGCCATACGAGTCACAAATGATCATTTTGCCCGTATGAAGCACATTGGTGCACCATATGTCCGAGTCATCGAGGATGGCTAGGTGATGGTGTGGCAAGCCACGAAACTTGGAGCACAAGTCACTTATGACCATTTTGCCCCTATGCTTCATTGCGCTCATTATATGGCCGCACAAGTGAGAAAATGGCCATTTTACCCCTAAGTTGTACCCTTGGGCTAAATAAGCCCATACGAGTCACAAATGACCATTTTGCCCCCATGTGGCACTTTGGTGCTACTTTATGTCTCAGTCACCGAGCATGCTAGGCATTGGTGCGACAAGCCAAGAAACTTCGAGCACGAGTCACAAATGACCGTTTTGCCACTATGATTCATTTCGGGCATTATATGTCCGAACTAGTGAGAAAATGAAAATTTTAAGCCTATGTTGTGCCCTGGGGTTTAATAAGCCTATACAAGTCACAAGTGACCGTTTTGCATTATGTGGCACTTCGGCACTTCGGTGCACCATTATATCCGAGTCACCGAGCATGGCTAGGTAAAGGTGCGGCAAGCCATGAAACTTGGAGCACAAGTCACTAATAACCATTTTGGCCCTATGTTTTATTTCGCTCATTATATGGCTGCACAAGTGAGAAAATGACCATTTTACCATTAAGTTGTGCCCCGAGGCTTAATAACACTAGACGAGTCAGAAATGACCGTTTTGCGCCTATACGGTCCTTCAGTACAGCATTATGTCCAAGTCACCGAGCATGACTAGGTAATGGTGCGGCAAGCCGCGAAACTTAGTGCACAAGTCACAAATGGCCATTTTACCCCTAAGTTGTACGTCGGGGCTTAATAAGCCCATACGAGTCATAAATGACCATTTTGCCCCCATGATTCATTTCTTGCATCATATGGCCTCACAAGTGTGAAAATGACACTTTTTCCCATAAGTTGTACCCCGGGGCTTTGTAAGCCCATATGAGTCACAAATGACCATTTTGCCCCAATGCGGCACCTCACTGCACTATTATCTTCGAATCACCGAGAGTGGCTAGGTAGTGGTGCGACAATCCATGATGCTTGCAGCACAAGTCACTAATGACTGTTTTGCCCCTATTATTCATTTCGGGCATTATATGGCCGCTCAAGGGAGAAAATAACAAATTTTCCCCTATGTTGTACCCCGGGGCTTAATAAGTCCATAAGAGTCTCAAATAACTGTTTTGCCCCTATACGGCACTTCGATGCACCATTATGTCTGAGTCACCGTGCATGGCCAGGTAATGGAGCGGTAATGGAGCGGCAAGCCACGACTCTCAGAGCAGAAGTCACTAATGACCGTTTTGCCCCTATGTGGGACCTCACTGCACTAGTATGTCTTTGTCACCGAGCCTGTTTAGGTAATGGTGTTGCACAAGTCATTAATCACCGTTTTGCCCCTATGATTATTTTTGGCATTGCATGGCCGCACGAGTGAGAAAATGACCATTTTCCCCCAAGTTGTACCCCGAGGTTTAATAAGCCCATACGAGTAACAAATGACCGTTTTGCCCCTATGTGGCACCTTGCTGCACCATTATGTCTGAGTCACCGAGCCTGTCCAGCTAATGGAGCTGCAAGACACGGAGCTTTTAGCACAAGTCACTAGTGACCGTTTTGCACCTTTGATTCATTTCGGGCATTATATGGCCGCACAAGTGAGAAAATGACCATTTTACCCCTAAGTTCTACCCCGAGGCTTAATAAGCCCATACAAGTCGCAAATGACTATTTTGCCCCTATCCGGCATGTCGCTTCACCATTATGTCAAAGTCACTGAGCCCGGCTAGGTAATCGTGCGGAAAGCCACGATTCTTAAAGCACAAGTGACTAATGACCGTTTTGCCCCTATGCTTCATTTCGTTCATTATATGCCCAAATGGGTAACAAAATGACCATTTTGCCCCTATTTCATACGCCGGGGCTTCATAAGCCCATACGAGTCACAAATGACCATTTTTCCCCTATGGGGCACCTCGGTGCACCAGTATGTCCGAGTCACTGAGCATGGCAAGATAATGGTGTGGTAGGCCACGAAACTTGGAGCACAAGTCCCTAATGACCGTTTTCCGCCTAAGATTCATTTCGAGCATTTTACGCTGCACAGGTGATAAAATGACCATTTTATCCCTAAGTTGTACCCCGAGGCTTAATAAGCCTAAACAAGTCACAAATGACCGTTTTGCCCCTATGCGGCAGTTCGCTGCACCATTATGTTTGACTCAGCAAGCATGGCTAGGTGATGGTGCGGCAGGCCCCGAACTTGGAGCACAAGTCACTAATGACCGATTTGCCCCTGTGATCCATTTCGCTCATTATATGGCCGCAAAAGTGATAAAATGACCATTTAACCCCTAAGTTGTACCCCGAGGTTTAATAAGCCATACGAGTCACAAATGACCATTTTGTCACAACGCAGCACATTGGAGCACCATCATGTCCGAATCACCGAGCATGGCTAGGTGATGGTGCGGCGAGCCAACTTGGAGCACAAGTCACTAATGACTGTTTTGCCCCTGTGCTTTATTTCACTCATTATATGGCCTCACAAGTGAGAAAATGACCATTTTACCCCAAAGTTGTACCCTTAGGCTTAATAAGCCCATATGAGTCACAAATGACTGTTTTTCCCCTTGTGGCACTTCGGTGCTCCTTTATGTCTAAGTCACCGAGCATGCAAGGCATTGGTGTGACAAGCCATGAAACTTGGAGCACAAGTCACTAATGACCGTTTGGCCCCTATAATTCATTTCAGAAATTATAGGGCCAAACGAGTGAAAAAATGACAATTTTAACCCTAAGTTGTACCCCATTGCTTTATAAGGTGATACAAGTCACAAGGGACCATTTAGCCCTATGCGGCACTTCGGTGAACCAATATGCCCGAGCCACCGAGCATGGCTAGGTGATGGTGCGGCAAGCCATGAAACTTGGGGTACAAGTCAATAATGATCATTTTGCCCCTATGCTTTATTTTGCTCATTATATGGTCGCACAAGAGAGACAATGACCATTTTAAGCCAAAGTTGTACCCTTGGGCTTAATAAGCCCGAACGAGTCACAAATGACCGTTTTGCCCATTGTGACACTTCGGTGCTCCTTTATGTCTAAGTTACCGAGCATTCAAGGCATTGGTGTGACATGCCACGATACTTGGAGAACAAGTCACTAATGACCGTTTTGCCCCTATGATTGATTTCACAAATTATATAGTCGAACGAGTGAGAAAATGACAATTTTAA
>JAOXNR010001214.1:0-10181 GCA_028571225.1 Parsonsia alboflavescens
AATTTCTGAAAAGTGTTTGTCAAGTTAATTGTTCTAATGCAATACAAATGATGGACTATTTATAGGCTCAGCCCCAACCAAGATTAGGGACTTAATTAGGCCTCTTAAGCTAGCTTAGAACATAAATATAGCGGCTAACAATAAGTGGAAAAGTCCAACCAAAGTCAAGATAACTAGGCTGTAAAAACAGAGGACTAAAAACTGAATTTTTTGGGCAGAAATTCGGTCTATTGTCCAAGGCTGTTCAGCCCGACTTCACATGCTTCGAAAGGCTTCTTTTCTTTATTAAACACTCCTCCTTGATGTCTTCTATCATCCTCAAGTTGAGCTCTTTCCTTGGTTCAGCCTCCATTGACGGTTGTGTTTAAAACAATGTTGTAAAATCTAGCGAAGTCTCAACAAAGCTCTTTCCTTGGTTCAGCCTCCATTGACGGTTGTGTTTCAAACAATGTTGTAATATCTAGCAAAGTCTCAACACATTTGCTGAAAGTTTCAGCTTTGTTCATTCAATTTTCCAACCTTGCGATGTCTTCTAATCCCCTATATAAGTCTTCATACTTGAATATATTACAAGGTTCTTCAACATAACTTCTTCAATCTTGTCATGAACTTCAACTTGGTTGAAGTTGTTCTTAACGGTCTAGCTTCAATACCAACCTTGCTACTTTCATCCTCAAACTTCCATGCTTATACTTGAAATATTAATCTTTGTATGCATGAATCAACTTCTTCATATTGTAAATCTTCATTCCATTCATTGAATCACCCCTTGAAGCTACATCTTCTTTAGAATTGAACTTGAATCTTCTCTTCTCCTCATTTGGTCACTTCCATGAGTTCTCCCATCTCTTGAAAGCTCCTTGATACTACCCATCACCACTGAAGATGCAACTTTCACTGAAGTCACAACACCTTCTGCAATTATCTCTCCTTCAGATTTGCAAACAATCTTGAACAGATAGAGAATGAAGATATGATCTTATGATCTTTTTAAGAGGAATGAGATCTCCAGTTGATAGGCTTCAATAATCTCTCAAGAATGAATTGCTTGATCCCGACTCTGTGTTGTAACTCTCAAGCAATTTGTAACTCAGAATTTCTCTCACTAAACTTTGCCCAATTCTCTACTTACTTTAGTATTCTGAGTCCTCCACCTTTTATATGTTTGACTTCCTCCAATATGTTCTGGAATTGCTGCTTATGAATTTTGGATCAAGTTGCTTGTTGAAGACTCAACACATGCTCTTATTATAACTGTTTCAGCTTGTACCAGCCTGTACAACCCTTCTAGAAAACCCCATGACAAACTTGTTCTCGAAGTCAGCTAGGAAATAACCACCAATTAAATATTCTGGAATATCTTCATTGACATGAAAGTTCTCCTTGAACCAGATTGCAACTAGACGCATTGTTGCAACTCTTCGTAAAAGTTATTTATGCAACACTCTCCCCCTTTGTCATGTGTTTTGATGAATTCACATCTCTGGCATTCCAGACATAGCAATACAAGGATAATCTCAAGCAAATGAAGTCCCACACTTGTACTATTACATCTCCAGAATAATATCTAACATAAAGATCAAATCCAAACTATCAAAGTATCACTATTAGAATCATCCAAAATAGTAATAAAAATTGTTCAGAAACACAAATCAAGTTACAACTTGATTTCCAACAGTTCTAAAACACTACTTCAAAAGCTCCAATGCTTCCTAACTCCTACTATGTTGATTCTCAACCTAAATTCATCAAAAACATATTAAGGTGAGTTAAATAATTTCAACAAGGCATCAAGTTTCTTGTCCACAGAAGCAAACTTCTCATTGACTTTCGTTTTCAATTCAACAAGACCTTCTACAACGTCTGTCTTTTCTATTTTCTTCTTCTTTCCCTTACCTACTGTAGCTTCATGATCATCATCACTTGCAGCTTTAGAATCAAATATATACCAAGATTTTGATATATCTAAACCGGTTTCATTCTCATCACCAGTCATAAGAATACTATCACGATCACCTTTAGGAATCTTTGAAGATACTTTAACTGATTGACTAACTAGAACTTTAACATCACTGTTTTCCTTCCCAACTCCACAAGTTAGAAGTTTTGCAGTAATGCTACATGGCTACACCAAGACATGTGTACTATATTGTGAAAATGAGTGATTCACATTATTGTCATACATCACCTTACCAACATTCACCTTCTGTCCTGTGCCAACTACATCGATTAGCCCTGCAGTGTCCTTCCTCAGTCTAGTCATGTTTCCATTAGCTAACCAGTTACAATTAGAAATCTTTGCAAGAACAAAATATTTTGCTGTCAGATATGAATTCCTCATCATACTGTCTCCTATTGGCCATTTCTTCACCATACCACCAGATAATTCATTGGCAATGACATCAGAATTTGCAAATTTATCCTAATCACTTCCAATAATAGAATTAAAGTAAGGAATTCCCTATTTCTTACTAAAAATCTTAGCGGAAAACTCAAACAGTTTACCTCGTACAAACACTTTTTGAAAGAACTTATTGTCTTCATTTTCTATTTCCTTGTCAATGTTGACATAAAATTCAATTACCGAATTTTGATACTAAGACATGGTTGTCTTCATAGTTGCCTGAAGTCCAACATTTTTCAAAATTTCCAAAATGCCAAATTACTTGAAATGCTCGATTTCTTGCTTCCTTTTAACCAATTATTTCTTGTGCCTAATCTAGAACCATTTTCCCTTTTTCTCTTCATCAAAGAACTTATATTCAAGAGCATGTTCAGCTCTAAGCACCAATTTTCAACTTCATGTTCTGCAATGACCTTTTTCCCTTTTCATTCTATAGATTTCTCAGATAGACTTGTTTCAAATTTGTAAATCAGAATCTCTTGTCCATCACTCAGACTTGTTTCAAATTTCTCAAATGTTTCCTCTTTTTCGAAAACTTCAATAGACTCAGATTCACCAGACTCTTTCGTATCAGAATTCACTTCCTTATCTTCATTCTGTTTTTCAGATTCATCTCCTCCAGAATCATCCTTTTCAACATAAGTTTCCTCAATTATTAACTTCTTCCCAACCAGTTTCAATTTACACCATTTCATCACCAAATTAGGATCACCTAGTACAAAATTAACTATCTCCTTTGTAATTTCGTCATCACTATCCTATTCACCAACTACATCAGTTCCAACGTTTTCAAGGTTCTCAGCTGTAGCATTAGTTGCAGCACTCATTTTGTTGCTACTTGTGCTTCGTAACACAAATAAATTAATACCTAACTTTTCCTAACATATAGCAAGGGCAAATAAGGGTCGATCCCATACGAAATTGGTTCTAAGTAAAAACTTACTAAGTGACATGGTTTGGGGGGTAAAATTAATCTACAACTTAAAAAGAGAACATTAAAAGAAATCAATCCAAAGATTGGAGTTATCAATCAGGAAAGTAGTTAACAAGAACAATTCATAGATCATGCTAAATAGAGAAAATCATCGATAATATAATTGAGTAGTTGATTGTAGAATTTGTCTTATCTCTCAAATTCCTTTCTTTTAAATAGATCTACTTTAAAATCCCTAATTTAATCAATTAAAACTATGTCTTAGTGAATAATAAATTTAATCAATTAAATTGCATAAAAAATGAAGGCATCACCAACGTCAAATTACAAAAACAAAGTAGCTTTATTTCATGTAATTTGATTCATACAATTCTCTATTGTCAAATAAAGTTGTTAGCCGAACCAAATTTAAACAATAGTTTCTACTTGTGGATTTATCAATTTTAGTGATAATATTTAAACCCTAGCAGTATCATGCAAATTAATCTAGGTGATGAAGCTAAATCAATAAACTCAATTAATAAAATGAAAACAAGTATTGCATAAATACTTATCAAAAGATTGAATCTTTAATAAAAACCCATAAAAACATAAACATACTTCATGTTTTTGCTAACAAATAAATCCACTCGGAAAACATATTAGCAATTAAAGCAGAAAAAGGGTAGAAGAGAAAAGAAGAATTTGTATAATCTTATCAGCTTTGATGAATTTCTTCTTCCTCGGAAATCCTTCTTGATAGTTCTAGCTTTAGAGATTGAAATCCCCAAGCTTAGGGATGGGATCCCTAAGCCTTGGGATTGAGAACTTCTAAAAAATAACTAAAGAAAGGATATTTATAAGTGTCTTAGCCTCCTTATTTCCTAATCCTAATCTTAAAGGATTACCAAGCTATTATTAAACTCTAATCGAAAAATAAAATAGAAATTACTAAATCCTATCTATTACATAATTACAATTCAAATTACAAATAATTCTTCTTTTCCCATGCCAATATGGACTTTCATCCTGCAAATGTAATGACATGTGCTGAATTTACATTTTTTCCCTTTTTCATCTTATTTTCCTCAAATTATCCTAGTAAGAAAAGAATAAGTAATGAGAGTAAACTATTCATAAAACATCATAATTAGACTAGAATTATCACAAATACATACATTATGACACATAAAAACTAGTCCAATTACATACAAATTAGTTGCCAACATCTTGTTCCCCATTCTGATCTACATTCTGACCCTACCCTATAAGGACATCCACATTGTTACTCACAATTGGTAAAGAAGCACCTTTCTTAACCTTTTTCTTACCCAAATTGTTCTTAGAACCCACCTTTCTCTTCTTATCAAAAAATTACTAACAATTGTATCCATATCATCAGAAAAAATCAAATCTTTTTCATGCAAAACTAGTTTATCTTGCATAGTCTCTAAATCAGATGCAAACCAAGATGGATTCTAAGGGTTACCTGATATTTCAGTAGCAACGACATGAGATTCTGTTTCTTTATCAAGTTGAGGGTTCTTTGAATGTTGTGACTCCTCCATAGATTGTATGTCATCATTGAGAAAAGTCTAAACATTGACTTTTGCATAAGTAGTTTCAGTAACTATGTTCGAAGATCCTTCCTTTGATACCCTTCCTTTCGATTTCAAAACCTTTGTTGGTCACTGCTTTGTTGATTCTTTCATCTCGTTGCTTCATGTTCTCACCTTCTTCATAAAAAATGAATTGAGTATTTTCCAGAAAAATTGAAATATGTGCAAAGAGAAGAGAGAGAAAAACCAGTCTATAGAGTACTTCGAGTAGATAAGGAAATGAGATACAATTTTTGTAATTGATACAATAAATCAATTCATCTTTCAAAGAAAAATTTTACCAGTTCTTATTTCAGCTTCCAGTAAGGTCGCATTCTGTCAAATCGTACAAAGACCAAGACTTTTCCTCAATTCAATAAACCTTTTAGAAAATAGAGGTTTCGTGAAAATATTCGCTATTTGTTTCTCAGTTGCAACATGTTCAATTGTCACAACATGTTCTTCAACCAGTTCTCTAATAAAATAATGTTTATAGCCATGTGCTAAGTCCTTGAATGCTCAACATGATTCTTTGAAATGTTGATTACACATTGATTGTACATTGATTGTCACAGTACATAATCAATTCTTAATGTTTATTTCCATAATCTTCCACCATTTGTTTCATCCACAAGAGTTATGTACAACAGTTCCCTGTAGCTATATACTCTTCTTCAGTAGTACTCAATGAGATGCAATTCTACTTCATGAGACTAAGTTGTGACCCAGATAAAAATAACAACCTGAAGTGCTCTTTCGATCATCTCCATTGCCTGCCCAATCAATATCACTATAGCCCACCAACTTCATGTTAGAATCCTTTGTGTAGAAAATTCTATATTCAAGTGTTGAATTTATGTACCTTAGAATACTTTTGATAGCAATCAGATGTGACTTTTTAGGTGCAACTTGATATCTAGCACAAACACCAACATTGAATGCAATATTTGGTTTACTTGCAATCAAGTATAAAAGTCCACCAATCATACTTCTATACATCTTTTGATCTATTTATTTTCCTTTCTCATCTTTAACCATCTTAGTTGTAAATCCCATTGGTGTTCTAATCTCCTTAGTATGATGCATCCCAAACTTTTTCACTAAGTTTTGAGAATACTTGGATTAAGAAATGAAGATGCCATCCTCTAGTTGTTTCACTTGCAGAATGTCAAGTCACCAACCAGACTTATCTCAAATTCTTGTTGCATCAAGTGTATAAATTCAGTAATCAATTTCTTTGAAGTTGATCCCGAGACAATGTCATCCATATAAAATTGAGAAATCAGAACATCTTTATTGTCTTTCTTCACAAATAATGCCTTGTCTGCACCACATCTGTTATAACCTCTCTTCAGGAGATAACCAATTAACCAGTCATACCATGCTCTTGGAGCTTGTCTCAACCCATAAAGAGCCTTTTTCAACTTATACATATAATCAGGAAAATATGGATTTTCAAATCCCTTAGGTTGTTTAACATAGGCTTCCTCATTCAAATACCCATTTAAGAATGCAGTCTTGACATCCATATGCAATAACTTGAATTTCTTTGAACGTGCAACTGCTAGAAGTAATCTAATTGATTCCAATCTTGCAACCAGAGCAAATGATTCATCATAATCAATCCCTTCCATTTGAGTATAAGCTTGAGCTACAAGTCTAGCTTTATTTCTGATAATATTGCCATACTCATCTATTTTGTTCCGAAAGATCCACTTTGTTCCAATCACATTCACATCACTAGATCTAGGAACCAAATGCCATACTTCATTAATTTTAAATTGTTGCAGTTCATCTTGCATAACATTAACCCAATTTTCATCTAGCAAGGCTTCTTTAACATTGTTTGGTTTCATTAAAAAATGTGTGACATACATAATGCATCATATCTGTGTAATTCACCCTTGGCTTATTTCTTGTTTTCACAAAATCTTCAATATTATCAATCAAAATTTTATTAGAATGATAGAATTTAATTCTAGATGAGGGCTTTTTTACTGTTGTAACTTTAGGTTCAGTTGCATCGGTATTTGTATCTACAACATTCTCAATTGACTTTTTATCCTCCAAATCAACAATTGATTCAATTACATCATTTTTCTGAACCATAGAACCAGATTTAACAGTAGATTCATTTTCATTATCCAAATGCTGTTTATGACTCACACCATCATAATCATCAACAACAATATTTATAGATTTCATCACAATTTTAGTCCTCTTATTATAGACTCTATATGCTCTACTATTTGTAGCATAACCAAGAAAGAAACCTTTATCACTCTTGGAATCAAATTTACCCAAATAATCTCTATCATTCAAGATATGACATCTACTTCCAAAAGTATGAAAATACTTTAGATTAGGTTTCATAAAGCTTCAAATTTCATAAGGAGTCTTCTCAGTATGTGGGCTTAGATATACTCTATTAATGATATGAGTTGAAATGCTCATAGCTTCTGCCTACCAATGTTGTGACGTTCTCTTAAAATGCAGCATCACCCAAGCCATATCTTGAATTGTTCGATTTTTTCTCTTAACAAATGGGTTTTGCTGTGGGGTCTTAGGTGCAAAAAAATTCCTTGACATATTCTAAGCTCATTACAAAAATCAATGTAAAACTTGTTGTCAAATTCATGACCATGATCACTCCTAACTCTTGTGATCTTCTTATTATTTTCAACTTGAATTTGAATAACTAAGTTCTTAATAGCACCAAACAAATCATCTTTTTCTCTAATTAAATCAACCCATGTAAATCTTGAATAGTCATCAACACAAACAAAAACATACCTCTTTTCGCCTGGACTTTCAACTTCGGTAGGACCAAACATATCCATGTGTAGCAGTTGCGACACCAATGAGGTTGTAGCTTCACTAATTCGTTTGTGTGACTTTTTGACATGCTTTCCAGCTTGACATGGTCCACAGATTGTATCAACTTTCTTCTTTATGGAGGGTAATCATCTCACAGCTCCTAGCTTGTTAAGTTGATATAGACATGACCCAACCATTGATGCTAAATCTCAGTTTCTTCAACTTTACTCAACATACACAATGGTGAAAGTTCAGCTTGATAACAGTTGTCGACTATTCTAATTCCATTCAGAAAACGTTTATCATTCTTATTTAAAACAAGACAGTTGTCGCAATCAAACCTAACGTTAGAACACTGATCACACAGTTGACTTATGCTGATGAGATTTATTTTCAATCCTTCAACATATAGGACATTATGAAGCGTTGGCAACCTAACTTTGATTCATATTCCATCACCAAGTGTAACATAACTGGTTGTGTTTAACATAAAATTTGAAAGAAACTCTTTATTTCCAGTCATATGATGAGAACATCCACTATCCATCTACCAACTGTTATCAATTCAAGCTTTCAAAGCAAAATGCAAGAGCTTTATTTGTCTCCTTTTTGACCTATATCCGTTTGCCTTTCATTCTTTCAAAACCTTGATACCTTCTACAATGGCATATCCTTCTAATATGACCAATTTTACCACAATAAAAGCAAGTTGATAAGTACTTCTTCGATTTTTGCTTGGTTGTAACTCTCTTCAATGTTGTCACACCAGGATGTTTTGCAACAGAGGAAGTTGCAACCTGATATCCAATACCAGTCCTATCACCATGTGGTTTACCAATTGACAATGCTTCTTGAAGTTTGATTTTCCCAATATTCAACCTGTAAATTTGATTTTCAACATCTTTCAACTTGCATTCAATAGCATCAGACTTTACTTTTTGTTCTATCATAGATTGTTGTAATCTTGTAACTTTTGCCTTGATGCATCTCTCTCAACAATTACAACTCTATGATCCTTCTTGAGTAAAAAATACTTCTTTGACAAATGAGTCCATGGATCACAAAGTTGATCATAAACTTCTTGTAGTGATTCATTAACAGAAGATGTCTCAGACTTAACATCATCGTTGTCCCCATCAAAATTACAATGAACTTCAACCGACTCATCAATTGTAACTTAGCAGTGAATGCAACGAAAATACTTACTTCATCATCTTTGTCGCTTTCTTCATTATCTCCATCACTGTCACTCAAAGTTATATTGTAAGATTTTTCATTCTTCTTCTTTCTAAGAGTGTTAGCACATTCAGCTATGTAGTGACTATGGCCCTTCCATTCATGGCATTGAACCGAATCTCTTGGATCCTTCTTATCTTCATTTCGTTGAATAGACTTGGATTCAACATTCTTGGACTTCTTTCTGGAATTTTCTTTGAATGAATCTTTGTTTGACTTCTTCATATTGAGATTCTTCTTCATAAGAAACTTCTTGAATTTTCTAGTTATCAAGGCTATCTGATCATCATGAACATCTGACTGATCCAAAAATGCAACATTGGCTTTAAGTGCAACACATTTGCTCTTTTTGTTGTCAAAATGATTTATCTCATAGGTTTGCCAAGAACAGATCAACTCATCTAGATGCGTCTTTTGAATATCTTTCTCCTGTTCAATAGCTATTACCTTGACTATAAATCTCGGGGGTAAACATCTCAAGATCTTCTTTATTTGTTGGTTTCTGACCAAGGTTCACCAAGAACAAAGGCTTGATTTTCCAAATCCTTCAGTTTACTGAAAAAAGTTGCAACAACGTCTTCTTCCAGCATATGCAATCGTTCAAACTTGGTGTCAAGTTGTTGTAGCTTTGAAGTTTTGACCAGATTAGTTCCTTCATGAATTGTCTTCAAAATATCCCATGCTGATTTTGTAGATTCACTTTGAGATATGTGACGAAATTGGTCAAAATCAACAACACCAGATATAGCATCTAATACCTTAGAATTTCCCATATACATTTTTAGTTCAAATTCGGACCATATCTGAATCAGTTTATTAATAGATTCTCTAGATTCACCCGTAACCTTAGGTATAGTCCATCTTGTAGTTATAGTAGTCAAAGCATATTCATCTTGTGAATGAATGTAAACTCTCATTTTTCCAGAAAAGATAGTTACCTTCATCAAGAAGTGGAGGTCTACTAGATGATTGGCCTTCCTCAAGTGTACTCATCTTGAACATAATCTTAAAAACCACGATCTCCCAGTTGCGTTTACAACTGTAGTTGCAATGTGATTCACCTGAATTATGGCTGGAATTTCAACATCCATCTATCCAAACCCAAGGTCACTCATGATCTGAAATTTTGCCCTAGACTCAACAAGAGATTCAAGCTAGTGACTAATGACCATGATTGTCTTCCAATATGATCTATTAGTTTGGATTTCTTCAA
>JAOXNR010001215.1:0-10181 GCA_028571225.1 Parsonsia alboflavescens
AATTTAAATTGCATGTTTGTCATTGAATCAAGGCCACGATTGTCTCGAACTTGTATACGTATTGATATATATATATATAAATATATATATTTATATATTAAATTAAACTATGTATAATAAATAAAATAGGCTCCAAACATTTTGTTATCGCATCAAAAAGTATGATTTAAATTCTAAACATAATATTTCACAGAAAAATCTATAATAATTTATTATTTATAAAACTTTACCTAAACTTTACCCCAAGTATTTTAATTTTAAAACATATTATAGTTATAACTTTTTATTTACGGATTGTGAGCATTTGGACTTAGTTATAACTTATTATTTTCTTATCATGAGCATAGAATTATTGGCCAAATCAGGGTTCAAACTATACCCTTTTGATCATTTTGGTTCTTAAAGTATTTTTTTGGCCAAATCAGGACTCAAACTATACCCTTTTGGCCATTTTGTTCCTTTTGATTGGAATGTTTAAAAAACACTTTAGGGACCAAAATGGCCAACCGATAAATACTTTAAGGACAAAAATGATCAAAAGAGTATATTTTGAGTCCTGATTTGGCAAAAAAAAAAAAAAAAAAAACCTTTGGGGACTAAAATGGGCAAAATGGTATAGTTTGAGTCCTAATTTGGCCAATAATTCTATATACATAAAAAAAAAAAATCTACAACTACGATGGGAAATAATTTACAATATATAAAAAAAAACTAAAAAAAAAAAAACTAGGAAGTCGTTAACAAATTAATCTCCCGTAGCATGATCCAAGGCAAGCGGGGCATCTCCTTAACATGCCCCCTCAATAGCTGTGATATGTAGTAGCAGATGTAAGCCTCGTAGCTAGCACTGTCTGGCTGAACAGGGATGAAGTACATCGATTTGTCAGGGGCATCCAAAAAACCCCAGTGAAGCTCTGTGGCTAAGGTCATCTCGTCCTATCATAAAAGCCGGCCTGCTGCAGTAATCGTGGCAACATCGAATAGACCGGCTCCATCAAGTCCAATCAAGAGGCCTTCGCCAGAGCTAATGATTTCGGATCATACAATGTGATCCGAGACTTGTCCAATGAGATCCGAAGTAACACCTAGTGCGAGTGTAGGCAACTAATTAAAGATAAGATTAAAAAAAATTTTAATTTAGTATTTAGAGGGTCTAAACAACACCATTGATATACGACTGTAATTAATAATATGAGAACTTACCAACAATAGCCAAGGATTGCAGTACAAATGTTTCTTTGGGGCATCCTTGGAGATGGCCTATCTATAGGAATGCATCGTGTACTCGATCGTTCCCTATGAGAACGACTCTGCAGCCTCCAGATCGTCTAACATCCTCCATACGTAAAAAGGGATGACTGTAGTTGGTTCTCGGGTGAGTATGCCAGTCTCAGGGCATCATTGACAGAAAACTATCCCACGACCATGGCCTCCCACCTCCTCAATATCACATCTGGAGTGACCGGATTGATCCTAATCAATCGAGCCATGGCAAAACCTGCCCTCCGTGGCATATCAATAATACGCCGGTCTACTATCCCAAAACGTAGACCAGTGAGAAGAGTGTACTCTTAGAGGCCCCGAAGGTGTAACAGGCCTCCGATGAAGGGCCACATTTCAATGGGCCAGGCAAGGTCCAAAATAAGCTCCCATCTCAAGATAAACTAGGCAGCCCAGGCATAATATGATCCACGATAATGGGGAAGATTCACTATGTATCTAAAGGGGCCCATCTGAAAACCCTCTCCCATGGTGCCATAACAGGTCCATAGTACGTGTAATGGTCGAATACTTAGCGTGTGAGGTAAGTATGCTCCCGGCAGGCACGTCGGGATCGTGTCGGAGCTGAAAAATGTGTTGGGTGGGATCTATATCTCTACAGTAAAAGAACTAATGAAACGGTTGATTAAAAAAATTCCATATACAGTTAAACTCACTTTTTTCGAGACACAGTCTAATGTCATTTATTATAACGTTGAAAAAATTAATTATCACTTTCAAATTAATTAATAATATTATAATTATTATTTCTAGACACAGCCTATAAATATTTCAAGACACAAGGTAAACAATTTCAGACACAATGTATAATTTCTAGACACAATGTTGACTGGATATACACAGAATGCATACAATTCGAGACAAAAATTAACCCAATCGAAGCTAAAATTAAACAATTCTAGACCTAAATTCAATCATTCGAGACAATAATCAAGCCATACAAGACTAGATACCAAATTAAACTAATTCGAGACCCAACATAATCTATTCAAGACCCGAGACAAAAAATTTTAGACCTTAAAGAACCCATTCTAGACCAAAGAAAAGGCATTTGAGACCAAAGAAAATCCATTCTAGACCATAGTTAATTTCGAGACTCAACAAATTTCATTTGAGACAGTAACCAAGATTTCGAGATAGGTGACCAAAATTTGAGATAGGTGACCAAAATTCAAGACTCGAGACAAAACTCAACCTTTCGAGACCCAAATTAAACCATTCAAGACACAAATTCAACAATTCGAGACCCATAATTGAAAACCCATGCACGATCCATTCGAGAACCTATACTATCCATTTGAGACTCCTGAAAAATTTGAGACAGGTTACCAAAATTCGAGAAAAGAGACAAAATTCAACCATTTGAGACCCAAAATTCAAAACCCATGCACAATCCATTGGAGACCCTATAGTATCCATTCGCGACAATTGATGAAATTCGAGACCCGTGATTCGTGACTTGAGACAATTCAACCAATCGAGACCCAAATTAAACCATTCGAGACCTAATATTCAAAACCCATGCACAATCCAATACAGTTAATCCATGCTTTCGACAAACTAAAAAATCGAAGTTAAACAACATACAAAATCGAAGATCAAGTGAAGAAAACCTACCGGGAAGTGAAGGAAGAGCTACGTCGGTGAGTTAGTGAAGAAGGAGCACCGTCGGTGAGGGAGTGAACAAGGAGTGCCGCGTCGGGAAGGAGTGAAGGAGGGCCGCATCGGTGAGTGAGAGAGTGAAGAAGAAGAAGGGAAAGAAAATGAGAGTGGAAGGAAGAAGAAGGGAGCTCCTCTTCTCGGTTGGGTGTGAGGAAGAAGAAGGGAAGGAAAATGAAAGTGGAAGAAGGGAAAGATGAAGAGTTATGGCGGTGAGTTGAATTATCCGGTGAGTTATTATGGTGATCCGACTTTCATCTAGTAGGTGGACAGTTGCGTCTAAAATGGAGAAGAAGATGAAGAGTTGTGTCTCGGTTCTCGATTTGGATATTGAAAAACGAAGTGTAAGGACGTAATTTCAAATTTTTAGGGTAATTTTTATCACCCAAAAACGTTAAAAAGTCAATTTGAGTATGGGGTGAAATTGGGTCAACCCATTTGGGTGGAAATGAAATGTTTACAGAAAGTGGGAAAAGTTGAAATTGGATCAACCCATTTGAATATATTTGGGAATTTCTTCATGAATGAATGTACCCATTTTCCTCAAGTGTTGCCTTCTTATACCTAATGTATACATTTTTGAGTTATTGGCCAATTTAGTCCTCGAATTATACTCGTTTGGCCGTTTTGGTTCGTAAATTTTTTTTTGACCTTTTTAGTCTCTAAACAATTCACCTGTTGGCCATTTTGATAATTTTTACCGGAATCTTCAAAAAAGTTGCCGAAATTTGGAGTCAACGATGGGTTGACCAAATTGAGGAGGGCATTTGGATCATGACACTGTTCATGAAGAAAAAAAAAAAAAAGTTTTGGTCCTTGAGCACTGTTCATCTTCCTCTCCCACTCCTCCGATGCACTGTTCATCTTTTGGTGAAAAGCTCTTCGACTTCACCGTTAGCTGCATATCCATTGTTTGACTTATCACCATGTCCGCCACCATTGATCAATGAGAAGCTTCCTCCAGCATTAAACTCCATACTTCCTGATGCCTGAAAAGGGGAAGAGCTCTGCAGAGAACCTTGGCTTTGTTGACCACCAAACTGGAATGGAGATGCTGATTGTGGAATAGCAGAGCCAAATGCAAAGTCGCTAGGAGTAGTTGAGACAGGCTTTTGCCCAAATACAGGGATAGCTGGAGTTGTTGATTGCACAGCCTCGCTCATTTGGTCATTGTTCCCAGCCAATTTGACCATGAACAGTGTAATGACCAAAATGTCTTTTCCCATTTGATTAATCCACCGTTGACTCCAAATTTTGGCAACTTTTTTGAAGATTCCAATCAAAAGGATTAAAATGATCAATTGGTGAATTGTTTAAGGACTAAAAAGGTTAAAAAAAACTTTAAGACCAAAATGGTTAAATAGTATAGTTCGAGGACTAAATTGGTTACTAACTCATATATTTTTTGTTTTCAACATGAGAAAATATTAAATTATACTCCCTCCATCATTATTTATAAGCCATTTAAATTAATTTTCTTTATCATTAAATATAAGTGAGTTAGTTTATTATGCATTTTATTAGTCTTTTAAGTTTTACCATATTATCCATGCATTTTTCTCTTTTCTCTAATCACTTATGAGCTTGATTAGAATACATTTTAAGAAGAAGAAAAATATTACCTTAATTTTGATAAAATGACGATCGATGATTTATAAATAGTGACAAAGTGAATATAATATAATTATTGTATCCATAATTATAAAAATGGTATATTTATTTTTAAAGGAGATTATAATATTCTCTCTGTCAATAAATATAAATCATTTTAATTAATTTTTTTTATCATTAATTATAAATCATTATTGTTAAAATGTATTTAAACGTATTTTTTTATATTGTCTCTTTAATGTTATATAGTACAATCATGTTTAATTTTTTTAAGAAATTAATATAAAGAGGATATTTTAGAAAAAAATTTTTTAATTTTTATAAAATGACTCCATTGAGATAATATATTATAATATACAGGTTTTCTATTACGTGCATTAAGTTTATGTGTACTTCTAATAAAATGACGTCGTTTCATTTCGACGTGTCATTTGAAGTTTAAGTGGAATGACATTATTTCATCTGAAGTGCATATAAACTTGATGCACATAATAGAATTCTCATTATAATATATGATCATTTGCATAATTTTTATTTGGGTTGCCACGAGTTTATGGTTTTGGGTTCCGTCCACGACCGTAATAAGACGACAACCCACTTTTCAAATTAGGCAAATACCAAAAATACCACTAATACCAATTCTCTTCTACCACTTGTTTCATGACTCAAATTTTTTAAATTAACTCATTTAAAGTCCCTTTTTTTAAAAAAAAAACTTCTTAGTGCATTTCTTAAGTAAAAATCTTAGAATTTAGTCCAAAAATAAATAAAATTCTTAAAATATCAATTTTTTTAAAATAAAATAAGTATATATATTTTTTATAAAACATTATCGAAGATAATTACAATTTTTTTTATCAAAAATTCTTCTTGATTTTTGCACCCTATTGAGTAGATTTTTTCTTGGGAAGTGTATTTTCTAAAATTGTCAAAATAGGTGTGCCCATGTTGGCGTGTGTTTCAATTGGGTTCGACCCAATCTTATCCCATAATTTTGAAGGATTAGATTTAAAAGATTTAACCTAATAGATTTATCTATCCCAGAAAATTGTCTCCAGCTGAAACCTCAGCTAATGGACAAGGTGCAGTTATTGGAGTGAAGAGTGGGCATTGTGGCGAGGTTGATGACTGGAATAAAGTTGCCAAGATGATTGATGGACCATTTCCATACCCAGGTTTTTAGGATACAAAACAATTAGGAAACAGACAGCATAAGGGAAACAGACGGCATAAGGGTGAGAAGCACTACCCACAGTATCATAAATAAATATAAGATAATTGATGCCACAACATCAACTGAACACGTCAGTTGATATCTTTCATTTCAAGCCTGAAATGAAAGATCAGTTGATGTTGTGGCATCATTTATCTTATATTTATTTATATACTATGGGGTGGTACTTCAACCTTATGGGGTGGTACTTCAACCTTATGCTGTCTGTTCCTTAATTTTTTTGTAACCTCAAAATCGAGTTCGGGTATTGATGGAATAAAGAGAATGAGAAAATTCTTCAGGGGAGGTTCATTCATTCACCTATGAAATAATGATACAATGAGAGTTATTATTGAAGAAAAGAGTGTGTATAACGTAAGACCTTTGCGGCATATGCCCTTGTTCCTTTTTTATGTCGTTAATACTATTGATTTGTGATCATTATAAACGATTTGAACTTAATTTATTTTTATTGTTGATAGTTTAATGAATAATTTATTTATTTATTTTATAAAATATTTTTCTCTTCTTTTTCTTTCTTAATGTTTTATTGGCTAAGGAGATATTTTTTTTTAAAAAATAATATTAATAAAAATACTACAAATGGAGTATTTAATATTAACAAAATTCCTACAAATGGAGTATAAATACCATAAGGAAACGATGGAGGAATTGTGTTTTTTTTAGTGCCAGGTCTCCTCTTGGCTGAGTTTCTGAGCCCGAAAAGGGAGAAATGGAAAATCTGGCTTTTCATTAACCATTCTGATGAGAAGAATGCAGGAAGCTTTAACCGCAAAAGTCAGGAAAGGTCGAGGTTTTACGAAGAAAGTCACAAAAATAGCCAAATTCTACACCATTTAACGTCAGCAGAGTCATCCAGAGGCCTGCCAAGAAGCATTATTATCATATGGATCCGGGCTTGTTATTGCATTTCCAACTATATAAATAGGCAAGAATTTCTGAGGTTTTGTGACACGTGACACTATTCCTTACTTTGTCGATTAAACATTATCTTCTGCTCCAAAACAAGGAATTCATGTCAAAGAATAGTGTTTTTTTTTTTTCGGCCGGAAAATTTGTTTTTGTAGAAAATGGATTTCGAGGTTCACCACCCAGACCAAATAATGAGGAATTTGACAAAAGTAAATGAAGTTCCCTTTTTTTTTTTTCAGCGCAGAGCAGTCGAACACCAGCTGCGTCCGAGCTCCAACATCCATTTGTAAGGCTGTTCTTTAATGTCGAATTCCAGTTACCCTTCAACAGCGCGCACGATCGGAGAGCATTGGCCGGACTTCAATGACGGCTAGACATACCGGGACCTTATTTTACCCACCGATGCGGGTCCTAACATCCTCTTTTTCTATGTAACTACTCCCTTGTTTATCCTTTTTCACAATTTTATTCAACGATTTCATAGGTCTGTCTTTGATCGAATACTACACAAGAAAGCACAAGAACTCAGCTCCGTATCTTGTTAAATATTCAATTACTAATAAACATTAACATTGCTCAAAAATTTTTTTTTTTCTATCTTTTCTCAATCTGTGTGTTTAATATCAAACGGCGCTTTGCATATAGTTATGCTTTTATGATCTTGCAGTTTTGGTGTACTGAGTATATTTTACGAATGTATTATTCAGTTGGTTGCAGAGAATATTTCATAACCAGGTTGGAACTTTACTGTACTACTATGTGGTAAGTCTGTGAACTCCCAGTTTAGTTGAGAATGATTCAGTTGCCTCTGTGCTGCAGATAAGAAGTCATAGTAAAGTTGTTACCGATGCCAATGCAATTCCAAGGTCATTTATGTTATTATTATCTGCTTATATTTATTTGTTACTTTTGAGTAAATTTATTTGACAATGAAACTTTATTGCTGTAGAAATGGATCAGAACTTTTATATCACCGCCTTCCCTGGAAAGAGCCTGATGCACCTTACCTACTAGAAATTCTATACGAAGATGATAATTTGGTAAGAATTGAAGTTTCATTAACTGCTGTCGTCTGGCACAGTTTTGAATTTCATCTTCTTCTTTTTTTCTCTTTTTTATCATGTCAAAGTGCTGTGTCAAAACAAGAAAAATGCTACGCTGCTGGTGCTTTTAAACTCAAATAGTTGCTTTTCTAGAATGCTATTGCCAGATTGATTTTGAGTAGAATTCTCATTCAGCTGTCTGCTATTGGGAACTCAGACCTTCAAACCTGGAAAATTTACTCCTTCCTTTCATTCTATGGGGAAAGTAATTAAACAAATGTATGCTAAATTATCTCAATTTTATCCAGATTGCTCTGTATAAACCCTCTGGTCTTCAAGTTCTACCTGGAGGACTTTTTCAGCAACGAACTGTTTTGACACAACTCCAGTGACATGCAAGCAAGGAAAATTCTTCACATCAAGCATCAAATCCAGTTCCTGTTCATCGTCTAGGAAGGGGCACATCAGGTCTGTTAAATGAGTATTGGCTATTGGGTTCGTTAATACTGTGAACGTGTTGAACCATGTCAAGGTAAATTCTATTGAATTCTCACTCTAAAATATCTCTCAAGGAAATAAGAAATAAGCCCAATTATAGTGTTCATCATTCAAAATCATATACACAAAAGCTCTGCATATGGTAAATATCAAATAATACACAGCGCATCATGATACCATTTGCAAAGCTCGGGCATTCTGACAATTGATCCAATCATCCTATAGCCCAAGCTCAGTTCAGGCAATGTCGAAATTTTCCTAGTGGATTTGCGTTGCACATGTAAGAAGTCATTTTAAACTTCCTCTTGGTTAGCATTTCTATGATGCCTGCCTTTATTTATTTATTTGTTTTAATTATTATGTGTCTTACATCCTGTACCTAAGAGATCTGTAACGTTATGTGTCCAATTTAATTTGGATTGCATCTTACTGCCAATTGGCACATCCTAAGGGTAAATGCCGGTTAGGTACTTTACCATAGAAGATATTTAATTATCTTAGGCTTTTCTTTATGTGATATGGAAGCATTAGAATTAGTTTAGACATGCTGTTTTAAATGTTCTGTCAAGTATTACAATGAATATTGTAATTTTTAGAGAATCTGCATGTTGAACTGGGGATCAAGAGATAAGAGGAAATGCCCATACTATTAAGATCGTCAATTGGAAAAGTCTTTTTAAACTTTCCTAATTGTTCTTTTTGAGAAGTATCTAAATCCACTGATATTAACAAACCAAAGTGCAACTTATATGTTCTACCTTAACATAAGGCAAAACTTTATAGCATTTGGTAGCTTCCTCTCTGCTGTCTAGATACTATCTATTATAACCGAAATCTTTATTCTCCTTGAGATGTATTTTATGTTTTTATTATGTGTGTAAGGATCTTGCTATGTGCAAAAACAAAGTTTGCCAAATCTTCCCTTGCAGCATACTTGACTGTGTGTCGTAATACAAACAAATTAAACCTATCTACCAAAACTAATGCAGTTAGGGCAAGTAGGGTCGAAACCATAACGAATTGAATTTCAGTTTAATAAAAATCAATTAATAAGTAACAAAAAGGACGAAATTTTTGAAAGAGTTTATAAAATAAAATCAAATAAAGAAATTAAAAGCTAATTTAAAAATGAGAATATAGATGAGAAAGCTCTTAATAAGAAACAATCTTCATGTTAATTGCTATGGGGTCAATCATTGATCAAATAACACAATTAAGTAGTTGATTTTAGAATTTGTCTTGGCTCTCAAATTCCTATATTTTAAATAGATTTACTTCTTGTGGTGAGAAATAAAATCCCTAATTTAATCAATTAAACTTACGTCGTAGCGAACTATAAATTTAATCAACTAAATTGCATAAGCGTGAAGGCATCATCAACGTCAAATTACATAAACAAAGTAGCTTTAATTCATGCAATTTGATTCATTCAATTCTCTACTGCTAAATGATGTTGTTAGCCAAATCAAATTTAAACAATAGTTGCTATCTATAGATTTATCAATCTTCGCGATAATATTTAAACCCTAGCAGTATAATCATGCAAATTAATCTGGGTGATCAAGCTAAATCAATAAATATAATTAATAAGATGAAAACAAGAATTGCACAAATACTTAATAATAAAGACCAAATCTTTTTAAGAAAAACAAACCAAATCTCATAAACCCATATCAAAATAACCTACTTCATGTTCTTGTTAACAAAAAAGGACTACTCACAAGACATGATTAATAAAATCGAAAATTATATAAGAAAAGAGAAAGAGAAAATCTGCCCTTTGTCTTCGGAAGTCCTTGGGATATCAATCTTGATTTATGTCCTTAAGACTATGAAAAAGGGCCTATTTATTGGAGTAGAGACCTCTTATAAATAAGTAGTTACCTAAAAGGATTCTAATAATAAAATAGAAACCTATTACAAAACGAAGTAGTTCCTAAAAA
>JAOXNR010001216.1:0-10179 GCA_028571225.1 Parsonsia alboflavescens
AAGAATATTCAGTACAATAACAATTGTACTACCGAGGCCTCGGGTTCAGTGATCCAACTAAGAACAACACACAAGGGAGAGATTAACCCATCTCATAAATGAAATGGCTTGGAGACAATATTTTATGAGTCTGTCTTAACTAACTAACTCCAAGTACCTAACATACAAGGCTATTGATCTCCATAATGAGATCTAACCCATAGTATATCAAAGCACAGGGAACTCGCTTCGCTAGACCACCAACCCATACTCATGTCATGGGGATGTGTCCACGCAGTAGCAACAGTGATATTTGTTCTCTCTTCTTTGCTAGTACCTTTAGAGAACAATCACTAAATGGTCCTGTTCTACACATACAAAATGTGCTAACACATAGTCTGGGAGCGCCACCAAATGACTAAAGGTAAGTCACCCTACTTAAAAGGAGACTAATGTGTTATGACCTTTGTTCAATGGAACGCGCAATTCCATTAATCGGCCAAGAACTAATTCCTTATGATTTAAACTTCCGGTGATCCATACCTTACTATGCTGCACACGGATCACCTATTTAAATTAATTTGGACCTTATTCCATGTTATGCTAATATGTATAAAATTACTTTTTTAAGATTATAGTCTTTTACACGTTTTCTCATAAAATGATAGCCTTTTTCGGCATAAATCCCAACATTTTGTCCATTAGGCATTTCCAATCGACTAGCCAAATTAGAGACTATTTCGAGTTCTTCTGGCCCAAAATAACTGCAAACTTAAAAATGCCCCAAAAGTCTATAAAAACAATCCCGGATGGCCCGAAACCTCGTCAAACCATGGCTACTGATGATTTTTGTCCATGCCAAATTTGAACCGATTTCGAGTTCATCTGGCCCAAAAAAAACCCTAAACATAAAAAAGGCCCAAAAGTCCATCAAAACAATCCTGGATGGCCCAAATTCGCCACAGTCCATGGCGCGTGATGGGTTTTGTCCATTGGGCTGTTTCCAATCAAAGAGCCCAATCAGGGCCCATTTCAAGTTCTTCGGGCACAAAACAACCCTAAACATAAAAAGTATCCAAAAGTCCATCAAAATGATCACAAATGGCCCGAAACCAGCATAATCCATCGCGAAGTGATGGGTTTTGTCCATTGTCTGTTTCCAATCGACGAGCCAAATTTGAGCCCATTCCGAGTTAATCTGGCCTAAAGAAACACGAAAGATAAAAAAATTTTTAAAAAAAAAAAACAAACAAGAACCATATTAAGATGTTCTTGGATGGCCCAAAACCACCTCAGCCCATGGCAAGCAATGGGTTATGTCCCATGGGCCGTTTCCAATCGACGAGCCAAATCAAGGCCCATTCTGAGTTCTTCTTGCCCAAAATGACCCTAAACGAAAAAAGGACCCAAAAGTCCATCAAAACGATCCCGAATGGCCTGAAACCAACTTAATCCATGGCGAAGTGATGGGTTTTGTCCATTGTCCATTTCCAATCAACGAGCCAAATTTGAGCCCATTCCAAGTTAATGTGGCCTAAACAAACACTAAAGATAAAAAAATTAAAAAAAAAAAAAAACAAGAACCATATTAAGATGATCTTGGATGGCCCGAAACCACCTCAGCCCATGGCAAGCAATGGGTTATGTCCCTTAGGTTGTTTCCAATTAACGCGCCAAATTAGGGCCCATTCCGAGTTCTTCTGGCCCAAAATAACTCTAAACAAAGAAAAGTACCCAAAAGTCCATCAAAATGATCCCGAATGGCTCGAAACCGGCTTAATCCAAGGCGAAGTGATGGGTTTTGTCCATTGTCTGTTTCCAATCAATGAGCTAAATTTGAGCCCATTCCGAGTTAATCTGGCCTAAACAAACACTAAACATTAAAAGGAAAACATAAACCATATTAAGATGATCTCGGATGGCCCAAAACTGTCAGCCCATGGCAAGCAATAGGTTATGTCTCTTGGGCAGTTTCCAATTAACGAGCCAAATCAGGGCCCATTCTGAGTTCATTTTTTCCCAAAATAAGCCTAAACGAAAAAAGTACCCAAAAGTCCATCAAAAAGATCCCAAATGGCTTGAAACCGACTCTGTCCAAGGTGAAGCGATGGGTTTTGTCCATTGGGCTTTTCCAATCAACAAGCCAAATTTGAGCCCATTTCAAAAAAACAAGAAACCTATTAAGATGATCCCGAATGGCTCGAAACCGCCTCAGTCCAAGGCGAGCGATGGTTTTTTTCCATTGGACCATTTCCAATAGACCAACCAAATTTAAGCCCATTCCAAGTTCTTCTATCCCAAGATAACCTATGCGAAAATAATGCTTGAAAGTCCATCAAAACAACCCCGGATTGCTCGTAACAGCCTCAGTCCATGGCGAAGCGATGGGTCTTGTCCATTGGGATTTTCCAATCGACTAGCCAAATTCAAGCCCTTTTCGAGTTCCTCGGGCCCAAAATAACCCTAAACGAAAAAAAGTCTCAAAAGTCCATCAAAACGATCCCGCATGGCCCGAAACCTCAGCAGCCCATTGCGAGAGATGGGTTTTTCCATTGGGCCATTTCCAATCGACCAGCCAAAATTGAGCATATTCGGAGTTGTTTTTGCCCAAAATAACCCTAAACGTAAAAAATGCCCAAAAGTGCATCAAAACAATCACGGATGGTTCGAAACCGCCTTCGTCCATGGTGAAGCAATGGATTTTGTCCATTGTGCACTTCCATTCAACCGACTAATTTGAGCCCATTTCGAGTTCTTATGCCCCAAAATAACCCAAAACACAAAAAACTTCCAAAAGTCCATCAAAATGATCCCGGAAAGCCCGACACTGCCTCAGTCCATGGTCAGAGCTGGGCTTTGTTCATTGGGTCGTTTCCAATCGACCAGCCAAATTTGAGACCACTCTGAGTTCTTTTGGCCTAATATAACCATAAACGTAAAAAAGGCCCAAAATTCCAGCAAGATAATCTCGGATGGCCCGAAACCGCCCTAGTTCATGGTAACCAATGGATTTTGTCCATTGGGCGCTTCCATTCGACCAGCCAAATTTGAGCCCATTTCGACTTCTTCTGCCCCAAAATAACCTTAAATATAAAAATGGTCCTACAACCCATCAAAACGATCTCGGATGGCCCTAAACCGCCTCAGTAGGTGGCGAATGATGTTTTTTGTTCATTGTGTTGTTTCTAATCGACCAACCAAATTTGAGACCATTTTAAGGTCTTCTGGAATGAAAAAACCATAAATGTAAAAATAGCCCAAAAGTCCAGAAAACTGATCCCGGATGGCCCAAAACCGCCTCAATCCATGGCGAGCGATGGGTTTTGTCCATTGGGCACTTCTATTTGACCAACCAAATTTGAGCCCATTTCGAGTTCTTCTGCCCAAAAATAACCCTAAACATAAAAAGGGCCCAAAAGTCCATGAAAACTATCCCGGATGGCCTGAAACAGCCTCAGTCCATGGCCAGCGATGGGTTTCATTCATTGGGTCCTTTCCAATCGACCAGCCAAATTTGAGACCATTCCGAGTTCCCTCCGGGCCCGAAATAACCATAAACGTAAAAATGGCCAAAAAGTCCCGCAAATTGATCCCGGATGGACCAAAACTGCCTTAAGCCATGGCGAGAGATGGGTTTTGTTCATTGGGTCAATTTCAATCGACCAGCCAAATTTGAGACCATTCCGAGTTCTTCTGCCTCGAAATAACCATAAACGTAAAAATGGCCCAAAAGTCCAGCAAATTGATCCCAGATGGCCCAAAACCGCCTCATTCCTTGGCGAGAGATGGGTTTTGTTCATTGGGTCATTTCCAATCGACCAGCCAAATTTGAGACCATTTCGAATTCTTCTGCCCCGAAATAACCATAAATGTACAAATGGCCCAAAAGTCCAGCAAATTGACCCCGAATAGCCCGAAACTGCCTCAATCCATGGCGAGAGATGGGTTTCGTTCATTGGGTCTTTTCAAATCGGCCAACCAAATTTGAGACCATTCCGAGTTCTTTTGCCCCGAAATAACCATAAACGGAAAAATGGCCCAAAACTCCAGCAAATTGATCCCGGATGGCCCGAAATAGCCTCAGTCCATGACGAGGGATGGATTTTATCCATTGGGCCCTTCCATTCGACCAACCAAATTTGAGCCCATTTCGAGTTCTTCTGCCCCAAAGTAACCCTAAAAATAAAAAAGGCCCAATAGTCCGTTAAAACCTTCCAGGATGTCCAGAAACTGCCTCATTCCTTGGGAAGCGATGGGACTTGTCCATTAGGCTGTTTCCAATCGACCAGCAAAATTTGAGCCCATTAAGAGTTTTTCTGGCCCAAAATAACCCCAAACATAAAAAAGGCCCAAAAGTCCATCGAAACAATCCCGGATGGCCCGAAACCGCCTCAGTCCTTGGCGAGCGATGGGTCTTATAAATTGGGTCGTTTCCAATCAACCGGCCAAATTTGAGCCCATTCCGAGTTCATCTGGCCCAAAATAACCCTAAAAATAAAAAAGGCCCAAAAGTCCATTAAAATAATCCCGCATGGCTCGAAACCGTTTTAGTCCATGGCGAGCGATAGGTTTTGTCCATTGGGTCGTTTCGAACATTCGGCCAAATTAGAGCCCATTCCGAGTACTTTTGACCTAAATTAACCCTAAACATATAAAATGCCAAAAAGCCTATCAAAACGATCCCAGATGGCCCCAAACTACCTTAGACCATAGCGAGCGATGAGTTTTTTCCATTGGATAGTTTCCAATCGACCAGCCAAATTTGAGCCCATTTCGAGTTCCTGTGGCCCAAAAGTCACAAACCCAAATGCCTAGAAACTGCCTCAGTCCACGGCGAGCCTTGGGTTTTGACCATTGGGCCATTTCCAATCGACCGTCCAAATTTGAGACCATTTTGAGTTCTTCTGGCCCAAAACAACCCTAAACATAATAATGGGGCGAAAGTCCATCAAAACGATCCCGGATCACCCGTAACCGCCTCAGTCCATGGCTAGCATTAGGTTTTGTCCGTTGGGTCATTTCCAATCGACCAGATAAATATGAGCCCATTCCGAGTTCATCTGGCCCAAAATAACAATAAACAAAAAAAAGGCCCCTATGGCCATTGAAACAATCCCGGACTGCCCCAAAACCGTGTCAATCCATGGTGAGCTATGGGTCTTGTCCATTGGGTCGTTTCCAAACATCCAGCCAAATTAGAGCCCATTCCGAGTACTTCTGGACCAAAATAACCCTAAACATAAAAAATGCCCAAAAACTCATCAAAACGATCCCGGATGGCCCCAAACTACCTCTGACCATAGCGAGCTATTAGTTTTGTGCATTTGGTAGTTTCCTATTGACCAGCCAAATCTGAGCCCATTCCGAGTTCAAGTGGCCCAAGTCCATCAAAACAATCCCGTACGAATCGAAACCCCTCAGTCCTTGGCGAGCAATGGGTTTTGTCCATTGGGCAGCTTCAAATCGACCTTCCAAATTTGAGACCATTCCAAGTTCTTCTAGTGCAAAATAAACTTAAACATAAGAATGGCCTAAAAGTTCATCAAAAGGATCCCAGATTTACCAAAATCGCCTCCGTCCATGGCGAGCGAAGGGTTTTATCCCCAGGGTCCTTTCCAATCGACCAGCCAAATTCGAGGCAATTCTGAATTCTTCTGGCCTAAATTTAAAAAAGGCCCAGAACTGAATTGAAATGATCCCGGATGGCCGAAAACTACCTTAGACCACGGTGAGCAATGGGTCGTTTCCAATCAATTAGCCAAATTTGAGCCCATTTCAAGTTCATCTGGCCCAAAATATCCACACACAAAAAAGAGGTCCAAAAGTCCATCAAAACAATCCAAGATGGCTCGAAACCGCTTCAGTCCAAGGCAAGCTATGGGTTTTGTCCATTGGGCCGTTTAAAAATAACCAGCCAAATAAGAGGCCATTCCGAGTACTTCCGGCCCCAAAATAACCCTACACATAAAAAATGCCTAAAAGTCCATCAAAATAATCCCGGATGGCCCAAAACTACCTCAGACCATGGTGAGCGATGGGTTTTGTCCATTGCGCCGTTTCCAATCGACCTTCCAAATTTGAGACCATTCTGAGATCTTCTGGCCCAAAATAATCCTAAACATAAAAAAGGCCAAAAATCCATCAAAACAGTCCTGGATTGCCTGAAACCTTCTCAGTCTATAGCAAGCCCTGGGCTTTGTCTATTGGGCCATTTTCAAATGACCATCCAAATTTGAGCCCATTCCGAGTTCTTCTGACTCAAAATAACCCTAAACATAAAAAATACCCAAAAGTCCATCAAAGGGATCCTGGAAGGCCCGGAACCGCCTCAATCCTTGCCGAGCGATGGGTTTTGTCCATTGGGTTGTTCCCAATAGACAAGGCAAATTTGAGCCCATTCCGAGGTCATCTAGCACAAAATAGCCCTAAACATAAAAAAGTCCCAAAAGTCCATCAAAAGAAACCCAGATGGCCAGAAAATGCATCCGTCCATGGCGAGCGATGGGTTTTGTGCATGGGGCCTTTTCCAAACAACCAACCAAATTAGACCCCATTACGAGTACTTTGGGCCCAAAATAACCCTAAACATAAAAAATAAAAAAAGGCCATTAAAACAATCTTGGATAGCCCGAAACCGTGTCAGTCCATGGCATGCGATGGGTCTTGTCCCTTGGGTCGTTTTCAATCGACCAGCCAAATTTGAGCCCATTCCGAGTTCATCTTGCCCAAAATCACCCTAAACATAAAAAAGTCCCAAACGTCCATTGAAACAATCCAGGATGGCCCGAAACCATGTCAGTCCATGGCAAGTTATTGGCTCTGTCCGTTGGGTCATTTCCGAACATCCAGCCATATTAGAGCCCATTCCGAGTACTTTTGGCACAAAATAACCCTAAATATAAAAAATGCCAAAAGCCCATCGAAATGATCCCGGATGGCCCCAAACCACCTTAGACCATAGCGAGCAATGAGTTTTATCTCTTGGTTCGTTTCCAAACATCCAGCCAAATTAGTGCCCATTCCAAGTACTTCTAGCTAAAATAACCCTAAACATAAAAAAAGAACAAAAGCCCATCAAAACGATCCCGGATGGCCCCAAACTGTCTCAAACCGTAGCAAGCGATGAGTTTTGCCCATTGGCTAGTTTCCTATTGACCAGCCAAATCTGAGCCCATACCGAGTTCATGTGGCCCAAAAGTCCGTCAAAAGGAGCTCGTTTGGCCCGAAACCGCCTCAGTCCTTGGCGAGCGATAGGTTTCGTCCATTTGGCCTTTTCCAATCGACCTTTCAAATTTGAGACCATTCCGAGTTCTTTTGGCCCAAAAGATACCAAAACATAAGAATGGCCTAAAAGTTCAACAAAACGATCCCAGATGTCTCGAAATCGCCTCAATCCATGTTGAGCAATGGGTTTTGTCCCCTGGGTCATTTCCGATCGACCAGCCAAATTTGAGGCACTTCTGAGTTCTTCCGACTAGAAATAACCCAAAACTTCAAAAAGGCCCAGAAGTGAATTAAAAAGATCCCGGATGGCCCGAAACTGCCTTTAGACTATGGAGACTAGTGGGTCGTTTCCAATCAACCTGCCAAATTTGAGCCATTTCGAATTCATCTGGCCTAAAATATCCACACACATAAAAGAGGTCCAAAAGTCCATCAAAACAACCCCGAATGGCCCAGAACTACTTCAGTCCAAGGCAAGAGATGGGTTTTGTCCATTGGGCCGTTTAAAAATAACCAACCAAATTACAACCCATTCCGAGTACTTTCGGCCCCAAAATAACCCTAAACATAAAAAATACCCAAAAGTCCATCAAAGGGATCCTGGAAGGCCCGGAACCGCCTCAATCCTTGCCGAGCGATGGGTTTTGTCCATTGGGTTGTTCCCAATAGACAAGGCAAATTTGAGCCCATTCCGAGGTCATCTAGCACAAAATAGCCCTAAACATAAAAAAGTCCCAAAAGTCCATCAAAAGAAACCCAGATGGCCAGAAAATGCATCCGTCCATGGCGAGCGATGGGTTTTGTGCATGGGGCCTTTTCCAAACAACCAACCAAATTAGACCCCATTACGAGTACTTTGGGCCCAAAATAACCCTAAACATAAAAAATAAAAAAAGGCCATTAAAACAATCTTGGATAGCCCGAAACCGTGTCAGTCCATGGCATGCGATGGGTCTTGTCCCTTGGGTCGTTTTCAATCGACCAGCCAAATTTGAGCCCATTCCGAGTTCATCTTGCCCAAAATCACCCTAAACATAAAAAAGTCCCAAACGTCCATTGAAACAATCCAGGATGGCCCGAAACCATGTCAGTCCATGGCAAGTTATTGGCTCTGTCCGTTGGGTCATTTCCGAACATCCAGCCATATTAGAGCCCATTCCGAGTACTTTTGGCACAAAATAACCCTAAATATAAAAAATGCCAAAAGCCCATCGAAATGATCCCGGATGGCCCCAAACCACCTTAGACCATAGCGAGCAATGAGTTTTATCTCTTGGTTCGTTTCCAAACATCCAGCCAAATTAGTGCCCATTCCAAGTACTTCTAGCTAAAATAACCCTAAACATAAAAAAAGAACAAAAGCCCATCAAAACGATCCCGGATGGCCCCAAACTGTCTCAAACCGTAGCAAGCGATGAGTTTTGCCCATTGGCTAGTTTCCTATTGACCAGCCAAATCTGAGCCCATACCGAGTTCATGTGGCCCAAAAGTCCGTCAAAAGGAGCTCGTTTGGCCCGAAACCGCCTCAGTCCTTGGCGAGCGATAGGTTTCGTCCATTTGGCCTTTTCCAATCGACCTTTCAAATTTGAGACCATTCCGAGTTCTTTTGGCCCAAAAGATACCAAAACATAAGAATGGCCTAAAAGTTCAACAAAACGATCCCAGATGTCTCGAAATCGCCTCAATCCATGTTGAGCAATGGGTTTTGTCCCCTGGGTCATTTCCGATCGACCAGCCAAATTTGAGGCACTTCTGAGTTCTTCCGACTAGAAATAACCCAAAACTTCAAAAAGGCCCAGAAGTGAATTAAAAAGATCCCGGATGGCCCGAAACTGCCTTTAGACTATGGAGACTAGTGGGTCGTTTCCAATCAACCTGCCAAATTTGAGCCATTTCGAATTCATCTGGCCTAAAATATCCACACACATAAAAGAGGTCCAAAAGTCCATCAAAACAACCCCGAATGGCCCAGAACTACTTCAGTCCAAGGCAAGAGATGGGTTTTGTCCATTGGGCCGTTTAAAAATAACCAACCAAATTACAACCCATTCCGAGTACTTTCGGCCCCAAAATAACCCTAAACATAAAAAATGCCCAAAAGTCCCTCAAAATGATCCTGGATGGCCCCAAACCACCTTAGACCATGGTGAGCGATGGGTTTTGTCCATTGGGTTGTTTCCAATCGACCTTCCAAATTTGAGACCATTCTGAGTTCTTCTGGCCCAAAATAACCCTAAACATAAAAAAGGCCCAAAAGTCCATCAAAGGGATCCTGGATGGCCTAGAACCGCCTCAATGCTTGCGAGTGATGGGTTTTGTCCATTGGGTCGTTTCCAATCAACAGGCCAAATTTGAGCCCATTCCGAGTTCTTCTGGCACAAAATAGCCCAAAACATAAAAAAGTCCCAAAAGTCCATCAAAACAAACTTGAATGGCCAAAAATCGCATCTGTCCATGGCAAGTGATGGGTTTTCTGCATTGGGCCGTTTCCAAACAACCAACCAAATTGGACCCCATTACGAGTACATCGGGCCCAAAATAACCCAAAACATAAAAAAGGATTAAAAGGCCATTAAAACAATCCTGGAGGGCCCGAAACCATGTCAGTCCATGGCATGCGATGGGCCTTGTCCCTTGGCTCGTTTCCAATCGACTAGCCAAATTCGCGCCCATTCCGAGTTCATCTGGCCAAAATCACCCTAAACATAGAAAAGGCCCAAAAGTAAATTAAAACAATCTAGGATGGCCCGAAACCGTGTCAGTCCTTGGCGAGTGATTGGTTTTGTCTTTTGGGTCATTTTCGAACATCCAGCCACATTAGAGCCCATTTTGAGTACTTTTGGCACAAAATTGTTTTGATTTATGAACAAAAAGGCTATCATTTTCTGAGAAAAAGTGAAAAATACTATAATCTAAATAAGTAATTTTTTTACATATTAGCATAACATGCAATAAGGTCCAAATTGATTTAAATAG
>JAOXNR010001217.1:0-10178 GCA_028571225.1 Parsonsia alboflavescens
GACTTATATAGGGGATTAGAAGACATTGCAAGGTTGGAAATTGAATGAACAAGCCTGAAACTTTCAGCAAATGTGTTGAGACTTTGGTAGACTTTACAACATTGTTTGAAGCACAACCGTCAATGGAGGCTAAGCCAAGGAAATAGCTCAACACGTGGATGATAGAAGACATCAAGAAGGAGTGAATAAGCAAGAAATCAAGCCATATGAAGCCTTGGAAGTATGGTTGCACGAGCTGGACAGTTGGTGAAAACTGCTAGAATATTTACATTTTTAATCCTCTGTTTTACAACCTTAGTTATCTTGACTTTAGTTGGACTTTCCCATTTATTGTTAGCTGCTATCTTTATGTTCTAAGCAAGCTTAAGAGGCCTAATTAAGTCCCTAATCATGTTCGTTGCTGAGCCTATAAATATTCCATCATTTGTATTATATTAGATCAATTAACTTAACAAACTTTTTTCAGAAATTTGATTGAATTCCAAATGGGTTCAAATGGTTCCTTGACCGAGAGTTCATTAAGGCTCTTCTAGGGTTCTTAGTAAAACTTTAGGGTTTATCAATACTTTTCTAGGGTAATTGATTTGGGTTGAATAAATCCAAACAAATAGATCATATTGGAAGACAATCATGGTCATTAGTCATTTAGCCTGAATCTCTTGTTGAAAGTCTTGGTGAAATTTCAGATTATGTGTGACTGTGGGTTTTGATAGATAGATGTTGAAATTCCAGCCATAATTCAAGAATCACATCATTTTTTGGTATCAGAGCTTAGGCTATTCATCAAGAGGTTTTCCTATCTTCATTTGCTTTCTTGTTTAAGTGTTTAGATCCCATTTGTTTCATTGAAAATCTGAGATCTGAATTTGTTTTTATGTTTGTTGTTTACATTAATCTTTGTTTCTTCTTGTGATCTTTGTGGAATTGTGTGTCCTAGATCTGAAATTTGAGGCCAATTCAATTTGTTTGTGAATCTAATTCTTCCCTCTTCTCTGCAAAATCGAAAATAGTACAAAAAAAAAAAAAAGGAAAGAAGAGAAAAGGGAGATTAAAGATCTCCAAAGTGAAAAATCAGGAAAAAAAAAAAAGCTGCCAAAAAAATTCTAGAAAAACGTGCCAGAAAAGTCTACTGAAAATCTGAAAATTATGAAGTTGAATGCCATTGTTTTGATGTTGAACATGTTGGGAATAGTTTGAGATCTGATATGCTTCATAGATTTGTCTAATTGCCAACTTGGATTGTGAATTTGGGACATTGCTAAGCTGAAAATGCCAAAAAACTGATTACAAGTTTCCTTTGTCCTCATGGTGTTTGCTATCTTTCCTTTCATCTATTTTTTATTTGGTTCTAAGTGCTGATCATCTACTTCATGTTCATGGACCATTTTCTTTGAAATTCTTATCTCTTTGGTTCTTATAAGTTGAAAGGTATGAGCTACTTGTTTTGAGTTTTTGATGCTTGAGTTAATTGCCTTTTTAAGTCATTGTCTACTCTAGAAGTTGTATTAAGAACTTAAAGAAGAGTTAAGAGAGGAAAAAGGCCAAGGGGTGAGCACATTAGAGTGAACAAAAAGCCATTTTAAGAGTGATACAAGAGTGGTGAGAGGTTACAGACATTTTCTACTTCAGCAAGTTGAATTGAAGATAGGTTATGTCAAAAGAAGGTGCAAGTCCATCAATTGCTTCTAATGTGGGAGAGGACAATGCAGCCATGTCTTCAATAAAAGAAGTCTTACAGAGGATGTCCTTGGAGCTAGGATCAATCAGAAAGGACATGGGAACCATGAGACAAGATCTTAGTACAAAGATCAATAGAGTTGAAGAGAGGGTGAACACATTTGACACACCACTAGCCAATCATAAAGTTGTTGGAAATTTTCAGTTTCAGTAGGGAGTAGGGGTAGAGAAGGAGATGAGCAAAGGGTACAGCCAAGAGGAAGAGTTCTCCAACAACAATTTGATGAGGAAGAAACCATGGCTCAAGTTGAAGGGCAATTAGATGAATTTGGTCCTAAACAAGTGAAGCAAGTTCTTGGTAAATTCTATTCAACATGCTTGATACAAGGACATTGTTGTAGTGTCATAGTGGATAGTGGTAGTTGTATGAATATTGCAAGTTCATACTTGGTTGAAAAGATGAAGTTATGTTGCTTAGACCATCCAAAGCCATACAAGCTACAAGGGCCAAATGGTATTGGTGAAGAGAAGGTTGACAAGCAAGTAAGGATCTCATTCTCTATGGGTAAATATCATGATGAGGTGCTTTGTGATGTATTACCTATGCAAGCAACACACTTGTTACTTGTTAGACCAATGCAATATGATAGAAAAGTGATATATGATGGTTACAAGAACAAGTATATGCTTGAATTTGTAGGAAGGAAGATACATTTGAATCCCTTAACCCCGAAGTCCAAGAGGCTTCCAGCCAGATGCTGCTAGTCGTCTCTCTTGGACCACGGATGAACCTGTACCGACCTCGAAGGATGATGTGTGATGGGTATTCAGGAGCTATCAAGAGATGGGAGAACTCATGGAAGCTACGAAATGAGGAGATGAGAAGATTCAAGTTCAATTCTAAAGAAGATGGAGCTTCAAGGGGTGATTCAATGAATAGAATGAAGATTTACAAGATGAAGAAGTTGATTCATGCATACAAAGATCTATATTTCAAGTATAAGCATGGAAGTTTGAGGATGAAAGTAGAAAGGTTGGTATCTGACACAGAGCTGGTTGCTGATCAAGGTGGTTCGGATGCGGGGCAGGTGTCGGTTCAGCAAATTTGACTACGTGACCCAGAACAGCGCAATGAACCAAAATCATAGCATTGCTATGTGGTAAGGCCTTTTTCGAAAATCCGGAGTCGTTTGGATGGAGTTTTGGGTAATTTTCTATTTTTAGTGGCATTGTCGTAATTTACCGTTTTTTAGTGACAGTTTCGTAATTTATTATTTTCCAGGGGTATTTTTGCAATTTCTTTACTATTCGTTTCCAATTAGGGTTAGGTTTTGTTTTTCGCTTTAAGAATTGTTTTGCTGGTCGTTTTTCCGTAGTTTTTGATGAATTAAAAGTTGCCTCTTTTCGGTTTTTCAATTTTGGACTATTTCGAAAAATCGTTTATCGTTTGATTTTAATTTTTATCTTCTAACTACTTATGTTGAAGTTTGATTAGAAGGAAAATTGAATTAGGTTCCTTTTTTCGTGTCTTGTTTTGCAAGTTTCTGAACAAGAACGAATCTTCAGATTCTGTTTTCGTCTGCATCAGTTGGTATTAGAGCCCATATCTGCCACGGTAGGAAGTAACCTCGAACAGAACATTGCTGCGTTAATCGAAGCAATGCAATAGGATCGGGAAGAGTTGCGAAGGGAGATGTGGCTAGAGACAGAGAGCCGTGAACGCCAGATACAGGATTTGACACAGATGGTGCAGCGGCTGGCGACAGGCCGACAACCAAAACATTTCAAATTTGAAGGAATGCATCAAGGGGTGGACGAAGATGTTGAAGACGATTTCGGGCGGCTGCCAGGTGAACAACCTAAGGTTTGGCCGAGGGGAATGAGGGGTGGCTACCAATCGCCAAGAGAAAATGAACAAGAACCAGTCGTTCCTCGTTGGGATCTAGGGTTTAAGATGGAGGTTCCGGAATTCTTAAGAGGGTTGGCACTTGAAGAGTTCTTTGATTTGATGAGCTCCGTGGATGAACTTTTTTCGTTGAAGGAGGTTCCGGTGGAAAAGAAAGTATCTTTGGTGGCGATGAGGTTCAAGGATAGGGCTGCCGCATGGTGGCAATCTTTCAGATATCAGAGATACCTAGATGGTCTTCCAGTTTTGGACGATTGGGGGGAGTTCAAGAGAGAGATAAGCAAGGAGTTTCTGCCCTTCAATTACCGGCAGACAATGTTCCAAAATCTTCCAAGTTTGACGCAGGGTTCTTGGAGCATCGAAGAATACACGCTTGAGTTTTACTGAATGGTGGTGAGGAACTAGTTCCGTGAAACTCAGGAATAGCTCGTGGCACGATATCTCCATGGGCTACGACCTGTTATTCGGGATGCTTTACAGGTCCATACCTTTAACACTATCATGGATGCACAGACAAAGGCACAAGTTGTGGAGAAGAGTCTAGCGAGGGCTGGCGGCAGAAGTGTTGGATTTGGAAGAGGCTTTCCTCCTCGTCGTGTTTCTCCGACAAGTAGCTCTTCGACAACACAAGTGGGTAGCTCTTCAGCCCAAAATCAGTTCGAAAGGGGTAGTGTACAACTCGACCAAATGTCAGGTAATGCTCCGAATAAGTCTTCCACCAGTAATAAAGCTAATGTGAAGTGCCACAGATGTTAGCAGCTAGGGCACTATACGAATGAATGTCCGAGGATAAGGTCACAGTTACTGATTCAGGAGCACACCGAAGAGGAGTCTGAAGAGTATGTTGGTGAAGATGTGTATGAAGAGGAGGATATGTGTTATGTCGCACCTGAGGATATCCGGGGAGATAGTTTGGTTTTGAGGAGGATTTGTTTAGCGCCCAAAGCTGATGAAGATTGGAAACGGAGAAACATCTTCACAACCCGATGCATAATTAAAAGGAAGGTATGCCGTGTGATTATTGATACAGGAAGCTGTGAGAATGTAATCTCACAAACGGCAGTGCAGAAGCTTCAGTTGAAGACAGAACCTCATCCAATGCCATACCGGTTGGGGTGGTTAAATAATGATACTGAGGTCAGGGTTTCAGAGCGGTGTTGGGTGGAATTCTCGTTTGGACCTCAGTATTCTAGCACTATGTACCGTGTTGTCGTCTCGATGGATGCCTCATATTTGCTAGTCGGCAGGCCATGGCAATATAACAATCATGTGATGTATGACGGATTCACGCACTGTTGTACTATCAACCGAGGGTCAAAGAAAGTGGTACGTCAGCCCATGCAAGAAGGAATGGTAGATAGTAAGAAGACAATTATCTGCCTGATACCGAAGGAATTCGAAGAAGAGGTAATTGAGTCCGAGTTTTGTTTTGCTTTAGTTGCGACTGACTTGTTGACATCAGACAATAGTGAGGCCGAGTTGGAGATTCCAGAACAAGTTCAAGAGTTGTTGACTGAATTTGCAGACTTGTTGCCGGAAGAGTTACCGGCTGGGTTGCCTCCGTTGAGAGATATCCAGCATCAGAGAGATCTAATGTCGGGTTCTATCCTCCCGAACAAGGCGCATTACCGAATGTCCCCATAGCAACATGAGGAGCTGAAGTGACAAGTTACGGAGTTACTTGATAGAGGATTTATTTGAGAGAGCATCAGTCCCTGTGCAGTGCCTGCTTTGTTAGTACCAAAGAGGGATGGCACATGGAGGATGTGCGTGGATAGCCATGCCATCAATCGTATTATGATCAAGTATCGGTTTCTGATTCCACAATTAGATGACATGTTGGACCAGCTCAGTGGAGTGACTATCTTTTCAAAGATAGACTTGAAAAGTGGCTACCATCAACTCTGAATCAAACTTGGAGACGAGTGAAAGACGGCTTTCAAGATGAAGGATGGGCTCTTCGAGTGGCTGGTCATGCCTTTCGGTCTCTCGAATGCGCCCAGCACATTCATGAGGGTCATGAATCAGGTACTGCGTCCTTTCCTCAATGACTTTGTGGTAGTTTACTTTGATGACATACTTGTGTATAGTCGGGCGAAGGAAGAACATTTGCAGCACCTACGGTTAGTTTTGGCTACATTGCGAGATCATAGTTTGTTTGCCAATCGGAAAAAATGCAGTTGGATGGTTGACAGGATTGTATTCTTGGGGTATGTGGTTTCGGCAAATGGGATTCAATCGGATGATGCTAAGATTCGGATGATCCGTGACTGGCTAGTACCAAAGAGTGCAATAGAGGTTCGGTCTTTTCATGGATTAGCAAGTTTCTATCGTCGGTTTATCAGGGATTTCAGTGTGTTGATGGCACCCCTGACTGATCTTTACAACGCCAAGGTATTTGAATGGGTAGAGGTGGCTCAAGAGGCATTTGATGTGATAAAGGAAAAGCTGACGAGTGCCCTAGTACTTGCCCTGCTGAATTTTGATAAGGTATTCAAAGTGGATTGTGATGCTTCGAAGGTCTGCATAGGAGCGGTTCTGAGCTAGGAGGGATGGCCAGTAGCCTACTTCGGAGAAAAACTTGGAGGGCCGAAGTTGAACTATTCAACTTATGATGTCGAGTTTTATACCATAGTCCGAGCTCTTCAACATTGGCGGCATTATTTGATACAGTGGGAGTTTGTGTTGTACTCTGACCACCAGGCTTTGAAGTTTCTTCAGGGGCAACATCGACTTAGTGATAGGCATGCCAAGTGGATGTCAACGCTTCAGGAGTTCACATTCACCTTAAAACACAAGTCAGGCATCGTGAATAAGGTGGCTAACGCATTGAGTAGACAACGGTCGTTACTTAACATGATACGGGTTGTCACCTTGGGCTTTGAGGGATTGAGAGAATTGAGACGGGATGATGCTGATTTCGGTCCTATTGTGAAGGCCGTGGAGCAGCAGGAACGGTGTGATTACGTGCTTCATGATGGATATCTTTTCCAAGGTAACTGCTTATGTATTCCTGATACATTGTTGAGATTATTGATTGTTCAAGAATTGCACTCACAAGGGCACTTTAGCAAAGACAAGACAGCTGGCTTGATCAAGGAGAAATTTTACTGGCCAAGAATTGACAACAGTGCCCAGGATTACGTTAAGCGATGTCAAGTTTGTCAAGTGTCGAAAGGAGAGGGCATTAATCAAGGTCTTTATACACCTTTACCCATTCCGGATGAGCCATGGACAGATGTGTCAATGGATTTCATATTGGGTTTGTCGTGAACGCAGAAGGGGTTTGACAGCATCATGGTCATGGTGGATAGGTTTAGCAAGATGGCTGGCTTCAGCGCTTGCAGGAATTCTATGGATGCGAGCAAAATTACCGACTTGTACTTTGGGGTTGTAGTGCGATGATTTGGATTGCCACAGAGTATCTTGTCTGATCGGGATACGAAGTTCATGAGCCATTTCTGGCAAGAGCTTTGGAAGCACATGGAGACTCTCTGAAGTTTAGCAGTCCATACCATCCACAAACAGATGGCCAGACGTAAGTGGTGAATCGTACCTTGGGGAAATGTTGCAGGGCAGGTCAAATCTTTTGGGACTTGAGATTCTGTACTTGCGAAGATTGAGTTTGAATTCAACTGCTATGTGAATAGGTCCACCAAATTTTCCCCTTTTCAGATTGTTTTGGGGTGAAATCTGAGAAGTCCTCTCGTCCTTGCTATTCCTGATCATGGTTCGACTCCAAGAAAGGTGGAGGATTGCCTGGTTGATCTACAACCCATTCATGCAACTGTTAAAGCGAACTTGGAGGAAGCTTATGCTCAGTACAAGTTGCATGCAGATCAGTCAAAGCGAGATGTCCAGTTTGAGGTAGGTGATATGGTTTTGGTAGCTCTGTCCAAGGAACGGAAGGTTGGACCATGCCAAATCTTGGAGAAACTTGGCGTCAATGCTTATCAAGTCGAGTTACCGGACGAGTTCAGCGTCTCTAATGTTTTTAATGTGCAGCATCTCACGGCTTTCCATGGAGATAATCCAAGCTTGAGGACAAGCTCCATTCAGGAGGGGGAGCCTGATGCAGAGCTGGTTGCTGATCAAGGTGGTTTTGATGCGCGGCAGGTATCAGTTTAGCAGGTTTCAGTTCCACAATCGGCTCAACAACGTTCAAAACGTTTGAAGAAGAAGTCATAAGCTGTTTTAAACACCAACCGTGATGTAAGGAGTTTTTTGGCCATCCAGAGTCATTTGGATGGAGTTTGGGGCAATTTTCTGTTTTCAGTGGCATTGTCATAATTTACAGTTTTTTAGTCATAGTTTCGTAATTTACTATTTTTTAGGGGTATTTTTGCAATTTCTTTACTTTTCATTTCCGATCAGGGTTAGGTTTTGTTTTTCCCTTTAAGAATTGTTTTGCTGGTCATTATTCCGCAGTTTTTGATGAATTAAAAGTTGCCTCTTTTCGTTTTTTCGATTTTCGACTACTTCAAAAAATCGTTTTTCGCTTGATTTTAATTTTCATCTTCTAACTACTTGCATTGAAGTTGGATTAGAAGGAAAATTGAATCAGGTTCTTTTTTTCGTTTCTTGTTTTTCAAGTTTCTGAACAAGAACGAATCTTCAGATTCTGTTTCTGTCTGTGTCAGTATTGAAGCTAGACCATGAAGATCAACTTGAAGTTCTTGACAAGATTGAGGAAGTTATGCTTGAAGATGATTGGGAAGTTGAAGAACCTTGTAATGTATTCATGTATGAAGAAGTATATAATGGATTAAAAGACATTGCACAGTTGGAAATTGAATGAACAAGGCTGAAACTTTCAGCAAATGTGTTGAGACTTTGCTAGACTTTACAACATTGTTTGAAGCACAACCGTCAATGGAGGCTGAACCAAGGAAAGAGCTCAACATATGGACGATAGAAGACATCCATTAGGAGTGAATAGGCAAGAAATCAAGCCATTTGAAGCCTTGGAATTATGGCTGCACAAGCTGGACAGTTGGTGAAAATTGCCAGAATTTTAGCATTTTTAATCCTCTGTTGTACAGCCTTAGTTATCTTGACTTTAGTTGGACTTTTCCACGTATTGTTAGTTGCTATCTTTATGTCCTAAGGTAGCTTAAGAGGTGTAATTAAGTCCCTAATCATGTTTGGGGCTGAACCTATAAATAGTCCATCATTTGTATTCCATTAGAACAATTAACTTGACAAACACTTTTCAGAAATTTGATTGAATTCCAAATGGATTCAATTGGTTCCTTGACCGAGAGTTCACTAAGGCTCTTCTAGGGTTCTTAGTAAAACTTTAGAGTTTATCAATACTTGGCTAGGGTAATTGGTTTGGGTTGAAGAAATACAAACTAATAGATCATATTGGAAGATAATCATGGTTATTAATCATCTAGCTTGAATCTCTTGTTTAAGTATTGGTGAAATTTCAGATTATGTGTAACTTTGGGTTTGGATAGATGGATGTTGAAATTCCAGCCGTAATTCAAGGATTCACATTAATGTGGCTGCACAAAAGGTTCTAGCCGAAGTTAGCTTAGCTGCTGAAGGCCCCTTTGGAAAAGGGAAGGAGCTCATAGAGGCAACTCCTGAGGTCGAGGTTGCAAGAACCGGGGTCCTTGATGTTACCCCAACAGCCTATGCCCGTCCTGAAGGTTTTATGCCTAGATGTGGAGATTTGATTACTCAGTATTTTTCCCATCTCCTTCATACCCATTTTGGAGAAGGTTCTCGACCTTTTCCAAGTTATTTGTTCATCTCTAGGTAAACTTTCATCTGTCCATATTGTTGACTGTTTTGCAGGTCCTTCAAGAGGTCCTGGCCCAATCATGATCCTTGAGGAGGATGAGGATGAAGATGATGAGCCTCTCATTTAGAGCCAACAGAGGACCAACCCTATGAAGAATTTCTAATAACATAACTTTTCCCAGCTTTTCTTTCCTATGTATTTGCAGTACCCCATACTTTTTGCTTTGAAATTGAGTATTTTAGAGGTCTGTTTGTGATACCCTTTTTTTGAAAAAAAAAAAAAAAATTAACAGCTTTATTTTTTCTCAAGTATCTTGCTCTCGCATTTGCATTCTGAACTTGCATAATGTACTAAGCTGTCTTCAGCACTAAGGCCATCAAGATAGAAATAACATCTGCATAAGCTCTAGGACAATAATCTTTTATTTGAGCTTTGTTCGAACTAAGCCAAGGAGGTCGTTGGGGTCATCTTGTATTTTAGCAAGGTCCTTTAAAATAGTTTCTCTAGCTAAATTAATGAGTCTATGAGGTCTGCAAAGTCTACGCAGTTTTATTCATAGAATTTCTTTAGATGACAAATGTTCCAAGGTCTTCGGAGTTGTCTTCCTTCGAGATTAGGGAGCTTATAGCTCCCTCCTTCGTGGACTTCCTGGACTATATAAGGTCCCTCCCAGTTTTCTTGTTGCTTGGTTGGTTGTCTGTATGATGGAGATCAAGGAGCATACATGGCATGGCGTAATTCATGGAAGCTACCAAATAAGGAGATACAAGTTCAATTCTAAAGAAGATGGAGCTTCAAGGGATGATTCAATGAATGGACTGAAGATTTACAAGATGAAGAAGT